>WWET01000275.1:348405-360677 GCA_011038615.1 Limnodynastes dumerilii
TTAATAAGAAAAAATAAAAATGTTTAAACAAGAAAAGAATGAGAGTACTGGTAGTGCAGCAATATTAACAAAATGGAACAGACACCTCCTGTATCCCCATAACAACACTTGACCTCAAATCCCTTTAGTGCCAATTATTTCTGTTTATCCTATCGTGTAAATTCTCCGCTATCCAGGATTAGAAATCCATGCACATTTACAAAAGTATGGGTGGGTCTTTCTATGCCTACTTTTATACAAATATTATGCTGCCCCATGAATAGCCCAGTTTTATACATTTGTATGCATTGTATGTGTATGTGTTAGTACAAATAGTAATTATTTGAATGTATTTCGGTAATATCCAATGTAACAGAATGGATTATGATATTATGTAGGGGTTAGTGAAATATAACTCATAAAATAAAGCCTGAGATCTTCTAACTAGGTTTGACTTCATCAAAAATGTACCAAAACATTAAATAATTGAAATGTTTCACTTATAGGCTGAACAGCAATTAAGATGCTTTTATTTGAATCTTCTTTTTTTGTAGAGGGTAATGGCCTCCATTTCTGAAAGTGAAAGAGAGGGAAACGTGGCATTTGCCACAATCTCAGAGAAATCAGTGATTTCTCTGTTGCTGGGCTCTATTGGGCAGTGTTCCAGTGAGCAGAAAATAGCAGTCCACATAGAGAGCCAATTATAATTGCCTGATAAAGTTGATGCTGTGTGCCAGTAAAGAAGAGTTTCTCACTGGCCCGTAGAGAAGAGTTTCAGCTCACTGAAAGTAGAAAACAAAAAGTTAGATCACAACTTCTTGTGTCTGGATTGTTGAATTATTTGAAGATCTTGACTCATAAGCATATCTATAATGGGTGCAGGGTGTGCAGTGCACACGGGCCCCTTAGAACAGGGTGTCCTGTGGCATGCATCCTGCACCCAGGGTTGGCAGGGGAAGGGGGGGGGGGCATTCAGTATCTATTTCTTTCCTCTAAGATCTTCCAGAGGGAAGAAATAGATGCTAAATGAGTCCCCCTTCCCCTTCGGTCGGGCTGTCCCGATTCATGGGCCGAAAAAGGGGGCGGGGCCTAACAGTGTCATAATCCCCGCTCCTTTTCAGCCCGCAAATTGGGACATATAGTCCTGTCTCAGGTAAGGGGGGGAGGCCCATGTGCAAATCCTGAACAAGGACTCGCTCATTTCTTAAAACGCCCTAGTCTTGACTATTATAACCATAATCAAACTTACAAAAAGAGGACGTTTTCTGGAGCCTCTAGATCTGTCTTTTTACCAGCAGGTCCACAGGTATATCACTCCTGCATGGCTTGAAGGCTCTGGATAAAACATGGTACACATACCCTTCATTATCCAACTTAAAATACTGCCAGAGTTTCAATTTAAAAAATCCACCCCTTCGGGGCTACAGTCCCAAAACTGTTAACGAAGCAGAGCTTATGGAAAAAATGTTCATGGTTTGAACAAATAAGTTGTGGGTGGACTTTGGGCACAAATCGGGCAATGCTTTTTTTGTCCTAATTTTAGGATTTTAAATGCTGTAAGCTATGTTTTTGGGGCTGTAAATTACATTATTAACAAAAACTGTACATATCGTCAAGCAGCTGTGCGGTATAGTAGTAATAACTGCAAGATTTAATCACAACTAACGCTGGGTGCATTTGCTACTAAATAATAATAATAATAATAATACATGAGGGATAAGCTGGTTACACATTGGATTTTTTTGTAACTATGCAACATCTTTTCAATACTAAACTAGTGATTTTAAGCCCTGACCTGCATCACAATGCACCTGTACACACTATACCCAGTGGATAAGTTTAAAAGTGTTCTCATCACCTCATAACCTCTGCTTCAGTGATATGCATGCCCATAAAGGTGACACTATGCAGGAAGAGGAATAGGAATGATTGCACTTAAAATCGGTTGTCAGTACACTATGGAGATTTTTCCCGACATTGTAACATCGTTGATCGCAAAAATTAGGAGCTCACAAAATCAAATAACACAATACGATGCTGTTTCATGCAGTTCTACAGTACACACTAGATCATGTGATCCGCACAATAATCATCAGAAGTAACTCCAGTGTGTACCAAGATTAAGTGCCACATATTGCATCATGCACACCAGCATGTCACAAGTCAAAATGCTCAGTTGTCTTTGTGATCCAGTTGCACAGAAAACAGTTAGACACAGGAATTACTGTCTTGTTTAACAGTTTTTCTGTGAGAATTCTGTGGTGAAGTGTGTAGTTGTATGTTTTTACTCTTATTACTTTATTACTGACAATGGGGCAGATCCAGAACAACGCTTCCGTGCGAATTTCCGCCTGGCGGATACGTAAAACAGTGATTTGGTATGTACTGCGTATGCGCGCGACAGATGATACGCTACGTACCGTAACTGTGAGCGTATGGGCCGTTCACGTATCAGTAGCGTAAATTTGTTCCAGGGGGCGTACCAATTTTACGTTAGCCATACGTACGCTTAAAATACGCAATGTAGGTGGGAGTTTGCATTTAAATCGTACAGTATGGGCGTGCTTAGCGGTGTAACTCCTTGCTGCCTATACGTACGTGTGCGGGCGTGAGCGGTTACGCTGGCAAAAGTTAAGGTAGGGTTTGAAAAGCGGAAAGCAGTCAAAGTTCGTACATTCAAGGGGTGTGCCTAGGGGAGTGTATAGAAGGTACGCTTGTGTAAATACGCTACACTAGTAAACAGATTGGAAGCGGAGTTCTGAATCTACCCCAATGTGGGGAAGGAACGAAAACATCCTGGGAATGTTAATTAATACATTTTATGAAATGTAAATAGTTTATAGTGTTGTATCCTATGAATTTGGTGCTTGGAACATGAGGTTGTTTTCATACAGAAATAGCAAACTACGATACTAAGTTCCCCATCCAAAAGTGTTGATCAGTGAGGTCAATTTACAAATAACCTTCCAAAGCTAGGAGATGTCTGCACGAAAAGAGTTAATAAAGACTAGCCCTTGGCCTCATTAGTAATGCTTGTTAAGGGCATGTTAACTATAAAGAGATGTTGATAGCAAAATGTCATGCTTGTAATTTTGGCTTTTAGAAGAAACAGGCCCGTTGCAATCAAAACTGATTAATAATGTTATTTATCTTGGAGAAGAGCTGTCACAGGACTGGTAAAAATGACAAATGGTTATGTGTTTGGAATGAAAGTACACAGAACTCTCGCCAAGCTTGAGAAATGAAGCAGACTTGTGCATTGCAGCCCTGGCTAAACCCGTGACACATGCATCACCATAATAGCGATAAGATGGGAAATTTGCATCATTTCCAGAGGACAGGAGAGAGATTAAGTTACAAATAATATTTCTTTCCATCAGCAGAGGGTTCTGACAGCATGGGCTGCTGACAGGAGGCAGAGACACTGACAAAAAGAAGTGACAGGTTCCCCGCAGAAGTGACGGCATATCAACTAAATCGAATTGCAGGAATGAAATCCACGCAAGTTCCTCAGCCAAGAACTATTCCAAATCTAAACAGACAGTTGTTTATTTTCAAAAATGTATCCTGTCTTTCACTCTCTGGTGACTTTAATTCTTGTCCATAATATATCTGGTTTAAAAAGTGAGGGAAACAAATGTGAGGAAGTTTGTTTCAACACAGATCTAATACTGTACTATGCTAATTATATTCTTAAAATATAAAAATGAACCAAATACAGTTAATGAAAATTTTTGTATCATTGTAAAATGATTTTTTTTTACAATGTTGCAAATAAAAAAATAGACACGTGGCAGTTGATATTTGCTGCCAAAAGTACACATTAAGGGATCCTTGGATCTTTGAAAATCTAGTAACAGTTTTGCTCCTTTTTTTGCTACACACTGCTAACTGTTTAACCCACCCTATGCATTTAAATTCAGGCTATGATCCATTTTCTACAGTACACATACTAAGAGGTATGTGAGAATCCATGCAAACACATTGAATCCCATCTAGCCCTAAGGGAAATGACTTTTAATAGATTGGCTGGGTTCAGTAGTAGTATATGAAGCTACTGGGGATTAGTAGTGGTGAGGTTTGGCCAAAACCACTAGACATACAGAGTGCATACAGGTAGTAACATCCCTAGTGAACAGGGCATAGTTGCCGATTCTACCTGTAGAATTCTACCTAGCACTTTGTGTACTACCAGGGCTGCCAGCTTTATTTACAGAGCCTGCTGGGAAGTAGGGGTGGTAGTATATAAAGCTGCTGGGGATTAGTAGCAGGAAGGGTTAGCCAGAACCACTAGGCATACAGAGTGCATATATAGAGCCGTGGCATTCCATTAATATATTACAGCAGGCAGCCGTGGCTCTGTAAATAAAGCTGGAAAGCTTTGTCCTGGACCCCTCCCCTGCTATGGATGGCCCTGTGTACAGTTGTCAGGATAGTGTTACCAAGCACTAGTAGCATAGCATATCTAATGCTCTGGGACTGGACTTTTGTTTAAATGAAGGGGGATGATAATTTTGTAAATATAATATAATACTTCCATGAATCTTACCATAGTTACTTTCACACAACTAAGGTAAAGCCATAACTTTTCTCCACCATTTTATTCAGTTTCTTCTCTCATGCATGGAGATACCAGATTCTGACCATTTATGCATATTGTGCTCATTATGCTGTGAAAAAAGAGGGTCAGTGCTGGCAGAATACATTTTCTGTTTGGTCTGCTTTCAATTGGCTTTTGGCAGCATTGGTTTAAAATACATTTTAGGAAGATAAGAGCTTAAAGTTTTTTTTTTATCCTTTTTTAATTTTTTTGAATGATATGTTTACTTTTAATAGTCTTCCAATGGTAGTTATTGAGTCATCTCACACTTTTTAATGCTAATCATTATTATTAGAATTATTAATCAATAATAACATGCCAAATCCAGTCATCTGAATTTGATGCAACTGAAATGCAGAGCAAAAGTTTTCAGTTGGTTGACAAGCAGCCATGTGTATTATCCAAAAATCTCGTGGACAGACTTCTGGCAGCCGGAGCCTATGTTAAGTTTTCTGACAAACAAAATGCAGGAATACAGAAGTTTAGATCAATTTGCATTAAATGGGAACCTATTTGTTAGCTCAACCCAGTCCCTTTGTGGGAAGTGTCATTGGACTGGATCCAGACCTCTATTGATGCTGCAGTAGGAGCTCTGACCACGGCAGCAGTGGAGGTCTGATTCTGGTTCCCTGTTGTATCCAAAATTCTCTGCAGGGGAGGGGAGGCCACTTCCTTGATCAGAAGAATTTACGTCACCACTACCTTAACATTTCTGAAACATCCCCACGTGGAGTGGTGCAGAATTGGGGAATGTATGTAACATCCTCCTACCTCCCAAAGAGCAGAAACACTTCTACTTCCAGCTCTGTCCCGCCCACCATCATTGAAGTTACCAAAATTCCAACATGGTGATGCAGCACCCACACATTTGACACAGGGGTCGTTTACCGAACCTTGTGATTGGAAAATACCCCTATTCAGGATTCAGTCCATTACTTAAGTCTGGATGGGTCAGACAGCATTCTGATTGCACAGATCCATGTGCATGAGCAGTAGGAAAGCAGCCACAATCAAATTGAAAAGGATAGAAATCAGGGAAAAAACTGGGATGTGCATTCTTTCCCAATAATAATGAGCCAACATATTTCACAGCACTGAACCTTAGCCATTCTTATAATGGAATAAAAAAGAGGTTTCCAAAGTGTCCCCTGGAGTGCCTCAGAGCATGCAAACCCAGGTCCCTCTCACAAGCTATTATTATTAACCTTTTATATAGGTAACAGCAAGGAATCTGTGGCACCGTGGAGAGTAACAAAGAGTATCATATAAACTGACAAACATGATCATTAAGATGAGATGGGGCGGAGGATACCCATATATAAACTAATGGACTATTCTGTTATTACGTTGTTTGGACCTAACTTATAAAAATAATGTTTTTTTGAGGGGTATTTCCCTTGGCTTAGAGGAACTACTGGAATAGAAGAATGCTATTGGTTTTAGGGATGCTGTAGTCACTTCAAAGGGTCACTTGTCTTTGATTGTATATTGCAAGCTTTCAGTTATTAGGAAGTTTCCAGTAATTACAGTAGGTCTGAACCTTGTCAAAACTTTACAGAGCAGCTTAGTTTGTCTTGGTGTCATAATTTGATCCAGGTATACTTTTTATTCTAAAGCTGTTGAACACAATTTTTGCCCTGGGTGTCAAAATAACTTTAAAGCAGTTTTCATCAAGTGGTTTTCACAGATCTAACCTTATCCCAGTGATTATCACTCAGTAGTCCAGATTTTGGCAGAACTGTTCTGTTCTCCATTTTGGGGTATGATTCTTTTGAGATTTAATAATTTAAATGAGTGTATGTTTTTTTTTATTATGTCTAAATAGTCTTAAGTACTACACTAGGTTTTGTGTCCTTTGTTTTTTTTTTATTATATACTGGTGCTCAATTCAATAGTGAATGATCATTATTATTTTCTGTTTCCTTACTGCCTCTTTTACACACTACTATATATCCACTTCAACCATTGTTATATATGCATTATATGTTAATTAGTTTACACTGTTACTCCCAGCAAATGAATTTTTGCTGCCAAAATGAAAGAACTTCTTAATGTTATGCATTTATATTTATTTACATACATGACATGTATATCCCTTATCTGGATTAACCCCAGTAAGTACTTTGTTTTTATTATTATCACATACGATATGGCCTCGCTTAAGAAGTTTTGTTCATACTTCAATAGAAGTGCATTAACTATTCATGAAATATTGTTGTTATACTGCTACAGGCTTTACTCCATTTACTGATGCTAGCAATGC
Source organism: Limnodynastes dumerilii (assembly GCA_011038615.1). Classification (NCBI taxonomy): domain Eukaryota; kingdom Metazoa; phylum Chordata; class Amphibia; order Anura; family Limnodynastidae; genus Limnodynastes; species Limnodynastes dumerilii. The sequence continues at coordinate 355,248 of WWET01000275.1, forward strand.
TTGTGATTAAAATCACTCCATGGTCCTGCCATGTCCCATCAGAGAATGTCACACCTGCCATAAGAGTGTATATTCATCTGGTTTGAAAGTTGCAGAAAGCGAAGATCTATTTAGTTTCCATATCAGTTTCTGTAGATAATGGTTTGACCCTTTGTGCATGAATAGATTGGTTGTGTGCACAGTTACAGAAGTGAAGGGAAAAGAGTTCATATCCCCAGGTTTTTGCAAATCTCCTATGAAAAGAATCCAAACTGCACCTGTTTAAACCTTGTCGGAGAATTGTTTGAAGGGTAAACAGTGCTTTATAAAATGCATTATGAAGCTGACTTGTTCGGCATGGCAGTACATACACAGCAGTCTTTAATTATGTCCAAGCTGTCAAACTGGAAAGTCATATTTCTTTGTTACAGATCTGATCTGAAGTCTGAGGGCTTTGAAAGCTGTAAAGATGAAAGACCAAAAAGCTATTCAAACACTTCATTCAAATATGCTGTAAAAGAAAGAGAAGACGTCACTCTTGGACTATGGTATTGAGGCAGCTGATAACCTAAATGCACTTTCTAGTTTTGATTAAAAGCCTGCCGTTCAATCACAGATTATGCTTTGTAATTGATGGGGATTTTTGACAGTCTTGGGTGCTACTCCAGTCTGACATGAAATAGCTATGAACAAACGCATGTGTAGATCATTTTCTTGTTTTTGTGATTGAAAAGGAGATATTCTTGTAGGATTTACATTTAAATTTATTTTGTGCTTCCTTAAATGGAGCTTGTCAACTTAAATTCAGTGCTCATACACTTCCTAATCACATGCCATTGTTGGCTTAATGATCTCATGTGAACTTATACTACAACTTTACAGCTTTGCTTTTGTTGGCTTAATGATCCTGTAGGAGCTAAAATACGTGTCCTACACAAAGTATACATATTTGGAATGTTTTTAAGACATCTGTACTTGATGCCTTATTCTGGGTCATTCATTACTGGCTTATTCACATATGGTTCTTGTGAAGGTATGGAGAACACACAGGAATCACAAGAGTCATACAGACATCCCAGGAACATCCAAGTCAGTTGCTGTTTCCTACCTAAAGAACAAAAAAGCCACCATCATCACACGTGTTTAATGCAAGATATTAATAAGCAATAACAAAGGGCTGGATCCAGATCTAAGAAGGAACTTTAAATTAAGATAGAAAAGTTACTCCTGGACAAATCCATGTTGATTTCAGGGGGAGTCAAGTTAATTGTATTCTTTGTATGCAGGGAGATATCTTTGAATTGTTTACTGCACACAGATACTGACCAGCTTTACTACCACACTGTTATTTAGACTTTGGCTGGGAAACATCACATCTCAACTCTCATACTGTTTGCAACAGATGAAATATGACTCCCCTGCAATCAACATGGTTTAGCCCATGATTAACTTTCCTTTCTTAATTTCATGCTCCTTCTTAAGTCTGGATTCAACCCAAAGTGTCTAATTGAGAAAACCGTAGGTTACAAGCCAGAAACCTATATATAGTATAGCATGAGTGGATTGCCAGGACGTTGCCAGCTCCCTGCTGTTTATTTTGTAGCTACCAAGGCTGTATTTAGTGTAGGTACTAATAGTATTCAAAACCCTTTTCTGGCACTTGAAATGGATGCCTAAGGCACTCAGGGCCCTGTATGAGCAGTTGAAATAGATGTTTCTTGAGCTAAGGCAATGATTATATGGCTAATGTGATAAAAGCTTTATTCTTCCATGCTATATTTAGTTTATTGAGCCTTACTTGTTTTCCTTTTTTTTAAAAACCTTTTTAGAGACTTCTACTTTATATTTAACTTCTATTTATTTATAGGGTGCCACAAGGTTTCTCCAGAGCAGTACAGACTAGCATAAAATGCACAGTTAATACATACAGAGTAAAATGATTAACAAACAAGGTAAAAAAAAATAAACTGACTGACATGGTCATGAATAGAGGGGATGCATTGTGAGGTTGTATTGCAGTAGGAATAAAGGGGGGGGGATGTTGTTGTTGCATGTGTAAATGCAAGATTAAAGTGGACTGAAGGACCTTTGCAGATGTCTAGACCTTGTAGCCAGTTCTCCTTAAAAGCCGATCTGCGCATGTGCCGGGCAGATGTTGCCCGGCATAGCTACGGCAACGCCCGATCATGGATCAGGCGTCCGTAGCAGCGCCGTAGTAACGCTGGAGGGGGCGTTCCCCAGCATTACTACGTTCAGGTTAGTGTAAGGAGGCGGGGGGAGGGAGGGTAATGAGGCTGGTAGGGCGGTGTTATCGTAGTAACGCCGCCGTCCCAGCATAGTTACACTCTCTTACGCTGGCTGAAGTTAGGGTAGCTTTCAGCCGGAGTGAGCTGCTGTTACGCTGAGCGTTAGAACACTCAGTGTAACAGCGTAGGTCTGGATCAGGCCCTTAGTTCCTGTCATTGCAGAAAATGGTGTGTGTAAGAAAGAGGAGCTACATACAATCTATAAGCACACAAAGCTGGATTACATCCGATTATAGCATGTAGCATACAGTACAGGCACAGAGCAGCTGAGCTGAGCAAGAGTAGGGCAGCACGGTGTAGTGCTGAGGTTATAATTATTGTGAACCCCTACGTCTGAATTTTAAATGAAGCATGAAAAAATATATCGCACAATACTTCATCAGGGATTTCCGTAACTTTGTAATGCATTAAAAGTGTCACATACTAATGTAAGGGTAAGAAATTGGCAGCGAATGGTGAGCTACCCCCTGATTTAGACATGATCTGGGGCTAATGTTTTGCCGTAAATTGTCCTTTGTTTTTGTTTGTTTTTTTAACATATGCATCTTGCTCTGGATCACTTGCCTCTACTGTACAGGGACTACATGCGTCTACTGTCCCATCAACCTGCGCTTTTAGTTTTACAGGGGAATTTTACTGTCTTCACTAGACGAGCTGCTGCAGGGAAACAATGGGTTCTGACCTTTACCTAATCCATTAATACGGGCATTTTGCATGCACCCTCTGCTGGCTGTAGCAATGCTCTGGCTTTGTTTCTTACCTGAGGTTGTCACCTTGTCTAGTACCTGCTGTGTAAAGACACAAAGAGTGCTTGCATACTAACATCTCTGACTGGAAATGAAAGGAGGAGTGCTTGTCACTCAGCAGCGATCATTCTTCAAATAAAAGGTTAGCCAGACAGAGCCCTTAATCAGAGGATCGCTCTTTCCTGTCAGCATTGCCTTTTAAACAGCCCTGATGAAGACTGGCTGTCATTGCAAGGCGAGACGGGCAGGGGCGATCTTCATAAATCATTCTTACCCGCGTCAGTGCCATAGAGATTGATTCAGAGGCTCTTTTCATATATTCTCTTCCCCTTGTATTTCTCCTCATGTTTTGGACTTTTCTTGAAATTATTACAAAATGGCAATTTGCTGGTGAAAGTTGGGAACACTTTTTTTTCTAATTTGTGGGATTGGTAGTTTAGTTATATCCATTAAGTTTGTTTCCTTTTGTCTTTTATTTAGAATTTTAACACAGGTTGTGAGTGTTTACAGTAAGAAAACATTTCAAGTTTATAGTCAAGAATTGACTATGTCTTGACTAGTATGTAGTTAAGACATAGTAAAGTATTAAACCAGCATATTTTTCCACAAAATACCCCTGTAAGGAAGTCACTAGCTGACTGGTATTTGTCTCTAATGAGTGTTGACTTGTTTGCTTTGGATGGTTTCCAGAGCTACTGTTCATAATAGACATTAATATATGCAGGGCTATCGGAATTTGCATAATCAAACCCCAGTACTACTATGAGTAGTAGTATTTATGGATGGGGCAGGGCTTCAGGGCATGATTTGCATAAATCAAGTCCTTCCTTCATATTGAAATCTTTTTCTGACCAGAAAGTACTTTTACTTTTTATACCTTTTTACATGAATGTGCTGAGTTAGGGATCAGTATTGTGTAAAATACACACACACATATACACACACACATACACAAGGGCCACAAAGGGACAGGGCTTATAGGAAAAAGATTGTAGTTTGAACAAATAAGGTCAATTGTGGGCGGAGTTTGGTGTCATTGGGGGTGGGTCTTGTTTTAAATGATGAATTTAGAAGAATACATCACAGAGTGGTAACACTGGATCTCATAAGACATACCAGAGGGTTGGGGTCCCAGTCGGACTAAAACATTGGAATATGCTGGGCAAAACTTTAATACAGGGAGCATATTCCAATGTGAGGTCCGACTGGGACCCTAACCCTCTAGTATGTCTAGTATGGGCCCTCTACTGGATGAATTTGTATGACATCACATCCTGATTCATGAATACCCTAGATATTAATAATCTCAATGATCATTGGGAATAATACAATCCGCGTACTATTCTTCTATTTCCTTCATGTTGAATATCTACGGAGCCTGTGACAGCTCTGATGTTCTATGAAGGCATTTTTCATTCCATTCAACCTTTTAAACTCTCATCCTATGCCACTACAACCACTGCACTGTAAAGCATTACAACTAAGGATCTGGGTTCTATACTGCCCAAGTAACACATTACTTATTGATATCCACAATCAATAAACCACAATTCCATGATAGTCGCTAAATCTCCACAGAATCAGATGAATCATCAAACTCCCCTATAATGTATCTGATGTATCTGAGCATTCACTCACCCTCTCATTCAGCACAGGGAATACATAAACAAAGAGAAAAACACATTTACTATACAGGGTCAATGTTAACATCAGGCATACAGTACATATAATGATACATTATAGTTTGAGGTAAGGTGTTATATAAAACAAATCAAGGACCGGATTCACAGATCCGTATTTACTACGTGCGTGTTTTTACGCACACACGTAGCAAGGAAACACCCATGACACACCCCTCGCACGGATGGGTTTTTAGTGACTTACGCCTCCATAGGACACCCTTATCTCTACGTGTGTACTTAGGCGTATATGTTATTTATATACGTGCGTATATGTCTAACCACGCCCTCAATTGCCTATTTAAATGCCTCTCCTGCCTCCTCCTCCTCCTCCTCCTTTCACGTAACTTCTAACGTATGGAAAACAACCACGCCCCTTTGTACGTATGTCCCTAAGTGCGATTCACAAGTCCGTGCCTTAAGTACTTACGTGCGTAAATACTATGTAAATTACGTGTAAAAAGTTACTACGCAGGCGCAGTTAATCCTCTCCTAAAAATACGCACGCAATCAGATGCAAAAAGGGATCTGTGAATACGGCCCCAAATGACTAATGTGTTACCCTATTATAAACCTTAATCGCAATATATGTGTGTGCTTACAAGAAAAAAAAACTTTACTGTGTGTGTGCGCATGTGTGTATTGTTAAAGCAATAATAGAATTTCTGCACAAATATACAAAAGATTTATTTTACAAAGATTACATGCATGCGCAAGTAA
>WWET01000275.1:362343-377966 GCA_011038615.1 Limnodynastes dumerilii
TGTTGAGCTGACACACTAAGTGGGGGGGTGAACTTACAGAAGACATAAGAAGGGGGAAGGAAGTGGACTGCTGGTGTGAGTGGAGGAGAGGAGGAAGGAAAAGAAGGGATAGATGTAGGCAGGACCGGTGCGATGCACTCCGTGTGGGGATGCGGCGCATCCAGGCGCCATGCTGGATAGGCGCCGCCGCTCATCCCCCTGCTTCTCAGAGCTGACATTAAGCCAGATCAATGACAACTGTGAAAGCCAGCGCCGGTCCTCAATACAGCGACGCTTGCCTGTGCTGTAGGTAGATGCTGGATCCAAGTGGGCTAAAGGACCTCTGCTAATGTCTAGCACATATGGCCAGTCACCTGATCAGAGGGAGGAGTTAGTGTTTCCTCCGTTTTCCGGTCCCGGCACAGCATGTGATTATAATATTTATAAAAGAGGAGGGAGCAGGGGGGCGCCAGACATACTAGCACCGACCCTGGATATAAGATGCAGTGAGAATGTTAAAGTAAAAGAGGGTAGGCTAACCTGAACAGGTGTATTTTGAGTGAACGCTTGAAGATCTGCAATGTGGGGTAAAGTCTGACTGAAGAAGGGAGGTCTTTCCAGTGCAGAGGTGCAGCACGGAAGAAGTCCTGGACACGGGCTTGAGATGTGGTGATCAATAGGGAGGTCAGACAGCGCTGTTTAGCAGAACGGAGAGGGCGGGAAGGGGTGTGCGTGTTGATGAGGGAAGAGGTAGGGAGCAGTGGATGAGAAGATAGCCTTAATTGTTAGGAGTTTAAAAAGAGGTCTGAAGCAGACAGGAAGCCACTGGAGAGTTTGACATAAAGGCTGAGGTATAGCAGTATGAGAGGAAGATGAGCCTGGAAACAGCATTGAGTATAGATTGAAGGGGGGCAAAATGGGTGAGTGGGAGACCAGCAAAGAGGAGGTTACAGTTGTCGAGGTTTTATAAAACTTAACTTTTAATTACCAAGTTTAAAACAGGCAGCATTAAAAACCAATCTATATAGGTGTAAATATAACAATATAAAAAAATACACACTACAAGATGAAAATATAGAGATAATAATAAGAAAATAAAGGAGCCAACATATAAAGTGGGAAGCTGTGATAAAGTGAACTTGGACCAATGAAAGCAGTGCTACTCATGCAGTTTATCATGTAATGGATACAGTGTTACCGCCACTATTATGTGAGATATTCTGACAAAGCACTTATCCCTTATGTGTGGCAGAACGGAACATACTATATTATGATATCAATATCAGTTATATCTAATTCAGGCTAGCTGTGCAGACATAAATAAGTAGGACAGGATCACACAATTGATAATTGCAGCGGCAGCAGAAATGGCTAAAGTGGTGATGCCAATGATATTTAAGGCGATATGTTAGTCACCAAGGATAATGCACACACATCATACTAACAAAAAACTGTTAAGGGACACTATTTGCTGTGTTGAAAATGCTGGTCCAGGGTTGTCGGTACAAAGATGCAGATCCAGTAACCTCTCTTTGCTTCGGTCTGGCATGTGGGGGCCAGGCTAACACGCCCGCTGTCTCTAAGTTCCCATTATCCCCCTCACTGAGGTGCCTGAATTTCTGGATTCTCCCAGAGGGTCGGCAACTTTGGAATTAGATTGTTATATAGAATAGGAAAACAGTTTGTATAGAGCAATGTGAAATACACCTTGATATCTAGATTGTGTGGTATGATAGGTGTTGTCTTGGCGTTGTGTATGTCTGTGTGTTGTCCGTGCACTGATTCATAGAGCCCCTAAGTGTGTGTGTGCATGTGTTTATAGGGTATTTTGCTCACAAAATCCATTGCATCATTACCTTCATTACTTTACAGGTAACTGAAAAAAGGTCAGGGAGGGTGTTGATAAGATGGAAGCCAGCTCAAATAGTGCCTTACACTGTGTGTGCTAGAGTTTTCAGTCTAAAGTCCCATCCATAGTGACACCCTTGTAAAGAGGTGTAAGACCCCTTCACAGTGTGTTTCTTGTTATGGCCACTAAAGATGTTTACTATAGCACTGCAGGCCTCTGCTTTGTGAGTTCATCATTTTAGAATGTTGTGTGGTTACAGAGAAATAAATCATTCTGAAAGGTGTTGCAAGAAATTTTAAGGTTAAATTTTTATTTGTAGCAATTACAAAAACACAATGGGCTTCATATTATGTTCCTGCTAAAAGGAAGAAAGTTGAACCTAAAGAATAAATATTTAGCTTTATTTTGAGCTAAAACTAAATTCTACCTGCTATAAATAATTCCAACTGAATTTCTAGACGTGGCCCTATATTTCGCTAGCCAAACTACACCAGGGATCAGATTTACTAAGCTCAGGGAAGGGAAGGGAAGAAATAGATGCCAGTATGGGTTTGGGGTGTAATGACATGATTTATACAAATCACATCATTAAGTCCCACCCCCTGGCAATCACTACTGTAATCCCTACTGTTCCAGGGTGTGGGGGGGAACTCAAGCTCCATCTATCCTTAGAGTTATTGGGGATGGATGGAACTTGAGAATGTCATCAAGCCCCATTACTATAATGAGAGTCAGGGGGTCAGGATGTGTGGGAGATTTGCCAGCTCTCAAGGAGAACTACCCAAATTTCAGTAGTCTCCCAGATATTTTGGGAGAGTCGGCAACCCTGACTAAGCTGCAGGAAAGGAAAAGTAGGGATGTTGCCCATAGCATGCAATCATATTCTAGCTGTCATTTTCTATTAGGTAATAGGGAATTGAAAGCTAGAATGTGAATGGTTGCTAAAGGTAACTTCTCCACTTTTCATTTCCTGCAGCTTAGTAAATGTGGCCCTGAACCAATGTGCACTCAAGATAGCAGACTCATTGTTTCATTTGTTGTTCTGTCATCTGTCAACCATCTAATTGACATGTAAGCATTAGTGGTCTGTTTACTTAATGTATACAAACAACAACTACAGTGAATGGTTGTTTAAATGCATACATTATAAGAAAGAACACAGACTGCCCTCTCACAGATATTAATAAATGTGATGTTCAACCTGCATAGAATGATGTGTTTTATTAGATTCACAAAGTATGTTTCCTCCTTTGGGTGATGTGTGTTTTAGGGATGAGCCCTTGCCTCTTCTCATAGAGAGGTGTCATTTTCATGACTTTACAGCTAAATGGAAGAAAAAAAGGTCTCATTGATTCCCACTGGTTGTTAGGCGCTAAAGAGTCCTTTATTGATAAGTCTATTGGCAGTCTTCAGTATATTCAGTGTCTAATTATCGCCCTCAGCTGGAAGATACACCTTGCAGTGCTGAGATGGGGAAGACAGGAGTCAATATCTCCTTGTGCATTGTTCTCAAATATGCTATTGAGAAGCATGTCAAGAGCCATGATTAATGCGACTAGAAAGTAAAATTCTTCTGATGGTCAGCATAGTTTAACCCTCTATAAACCCCTCAAAACCCTCAGCTAGACCTTACAAATAAACATAATGTACAGTCCGCAATATTCATCACAACAGGAAAGTATGGATATAAACAGATCTGTTGCAGTAAGCCTTGTAGTTGTATTAAATATGATAAACCAGAAATCTATGCAACATAAAAATATACACTATATATGAACTAAGCCTGTAACTGGCCTGTTTACTGGGCAACACCTATATATAAGGGGATGCTGTCATTTTTAGTTTTCATTCACTTGAGGGTAAAAAACTTTAATGAAAGAAAAGTACTGTATTTACAATAGCAGGTATAGCACAGATTTATCTTCCTTTCTTTCACTTTGCATTTACCTCCATACCCATATTTTTCCTATGAGGACAGAGGTGAAATGCTGTTTACGTTAATACTGAAAGCACAATGGTTTCAGAGTTTAAGAAAAAACCCTAACGCCACCTCAGGATGCCATTAGAATAGAATATACCCGTCAGTGTTTTCTGTTTACACCTGTCACCATGCTCCGGTTTGTGCAGCTGCAGACACTTGCTGATTGCTGAGATCTTAGATAATTATGTTCAGACAAAAAATGCAGTTCCATAATTACCAATGATTTTGATTAAAAAAAATATAGGATATTGTATTATTTTATGAATAGAGGTAATTGGGGGTTAGTAAAAATTAATCTTTAACCTGAAAACAATTGTCCAGACTTTCGTATCTGTAACGATATGTGTTCAGACAAAAAATGCAGTTCCATAATTACCAATGATTTTTATTAAAAAAATTTAGGATATTGTATTATTTTATGAATAGAGGTCATTGGGGGTTAGTAAAAATTCATCTTTAACCTGAAAACAATTGTCCAGACTTTCGTATCTGTAACGATATGAGTCAATATTTTGTATAAAAGAAGTATTTGAGAAACATGAAATTAACTTTTACCACCCGGGTCTGGAGATATTCTTGCAGAAAGTAATTTACTTGTAGCTGGCAGAGGATTGTTTATATTTCATAAATGCCATTAAGGATATAGGAGTCATAAAAATGGCAGCCCTGTCCTGGATGCAAGGTGTTAACATCAGCTTTGTCAATACATAAGCCAGATGACCCTTTTACGAAGGTGGGGGCTGAGTGGCATATTGGGGGCAGATCCAGAGCTAAGTGCCTGTTACGTTTCATCGAGTAGCGAATTTACGCTAGTGAATTTTCTAGGCACTCAGCTCGCTCGTACGTACTTTGGACATTTAACGTTTACATTTTACGTTTCCCAAACCCTACCTTAACTTTTCAAAGCACAAGTACTGACGTACGTAATGGATTCATGTACATAAAGGCCTAACCTGGCCCATACTGTACGATTTAAATGCCTCCCTCTGCCTCCAAACATATTTCAGGGTATTGTATGGATGACTCACCCCTTTTTTCATAGTCACGCTAATGGTATGTACGTTCAGAGTTACATGGCGTAATATCTGCTGCGTGCAAATAGGCGATTTTCTGTCAGCGATTTGCGTAAAAACGCTAGTGTACTTAGGTCTAGATCTACCCCATTGTCTTTAAATGTCAGAATATCTTCCACGCAGCCTGGCTCCCCTCCCTGCAACCTAACCCTAAGACTCCGCTACCTGCAGGATCATAGAAAGTGATGGCAGATAAAAGGCACATGGCCCATTCAGTCTGCCCAGTTGTTTATTTAAAACTATACTGATCTAGACCCTATTTATCTTTATTTTAGTGTGAGATTTAGGATATCCTTATATTTATCCCAAGCATGTTTAAACTGTTCTACTGTGTTAGTCTCAACCACCTCAGATGGGAGGCTATTCCACTTATCTATCACCCTTTCAGTGGTCACCCCGCACATTTCCTCTGAATCTACCACCCTCCAGTTTATATTCATGCCCCCGTGTTCTATTACATCTCTTCCTATGAAAAATACCACCCTCCTCTAGCTGTCACAAACCTTGATATATTTGACAACTGCTATCATATCCCCCTCTCCCTTCTCTGCTCCTAGCTATACTTGTTTAGTTCCTCTAGCCTTTCTTGGTATGTTTTGTGACACACATTATGGGCCATTTTAGTTGCTCTTCTTTGCACAGTCTCTAATGTATTTATGTCTTTCTGGAGATTTGGCCTCCAGAACTGAACACAGTATTCTAGGTGATATCATACCAATGATCTATAAAGGGGCATCACTACTTCTCTCTTTCTACTACTAATTCCTCTCCCTATTCAACCAAGCATCTGACTTGGCTTTCTCATTGCTTTGTTACATTGATTGGCTACCTATAAGTCACATGATATAATCACTCCTAGATCCCTTTCATCCTCAGTAGTTTCTAATGTAATGCCATTAATGATATATTGAGCTTTTGGGTTTTTGTGGCCAAGTGAATGATTTTGCCTTTTTGACATTAAACTCCTGTTGCCACACTCTTGACCATTCCTCCAGTCTACCTAGATCATCCCTCATTTTGTGTACCCCTCCTGGCGAGTCCACCCTGTTACATATCTTGGTGTCATCTGCAAAAAGGAATATTTTCCCCTCAATACCACAGGCAATATCACCTATAAAGATATTAAATAGCACTGGTCCAAGTACAGAACACTGGGGTACTCCACTGGTTACCTTACCATCCCCAGAAGGGATTCCATTTACTACAACCCTCCCCTCCAAGACTTGCTACTGGGCTGCCAATGCCTTTCCTCACCTGCTGCAAATGTTTAATTCTCTTTGTATTTCTTTTATCCAACCATTTATAAAAAATCTATATAAAGATTTATTTCTTTATATATTTGTAAAGAAATAAGCTTGATTACTACTTTTGTTTTCTATTGTGTACTTTGTAAGACAGTCAAACTTGCACTGATAAATTTGGTAAACACTCCTTTGGAACACCCTGTCCACCATCTATTGTTCTATAACACTTGAAGTACAACATGTTTGTTCTTTATTAGGTTGTGTTCCTCCTGCCCATTGTTTAAAAATTCTTTTTTGGATTGTGATGAGCAACTAACAGTGACTGCTTCCAGTGGATCTGCATTTTAAACAAGAACTGCACTTATTAAGAATAAAAAATCAGTTATTCAAGTGATACTGGACCGTATTCACACTTAAGAGTGAGTTACGTGCGGACCGAACTGCACCTAACTCACTCGTTCTGCCCCTAATCCGCCCCTCATTTTTAGGTACCTTATGGCACTTAAGAATTTCGTAGTGGTACCTTATCTTACTGTGTATAGTTTCCTTCTTAAGAAGGAAGGGGTCCTGTTAGGCTATACAGGTTTGTGGTAAGACCAATAAAAGTTTCCTATCCTGGCAACTACTCATTCTTTTTGTGACTATTTGAACCAAAGTTTATGAGTTTCTCCTCTGAGTTTATTTTGTTGTAAATTTCCTCTGAGTCATTATGTCAGAGATACCACCAACAGTGGCCTTAGGTGCTAGACTTTATTTAGTTGATGTACTGTCCACCTACTAGTGGTATAACTACTGTGGGTGCAGAGGGTGCACCTGCTATGGGTTTCGGAGAGGGGGGGCCAGAGGCAGCCACCCTGCCCTTATGGTGGAAACACCAGCAAGTACCAACAGCACTAAGCTGTCAGTGACAGTCAAGTTCTGTATTGATAACGCTCAGCACTCCTACCATTTGACCCCTCATGCAGACATCTGCTGGCAATCTTATTATGGAGACTGGCAGAGTCTACTTATGCCCTACTTTGTCTATGATCTCATGGTTATCTGCATGTTTTTTAATGTTTTGCCTAAATCCTTCCATCCCCGTTACTAACCACAGCTTGCAGTGACATCTGTCAAGTGTAATACAGGAATTGGACCTATATTATTCTCTTCCTTACTCAGCAATGTGTCCTGGAGTCTTTTAATATTATCAGAGGAAATATCATGTAATGTCCTGGGATTTCCTCCTAGTAGTCACATTTTTGTGGGGATAGTTTTCTAAAACATTATAATAGATCTAGCAGTAGTAATAGTGCATTTAGTTTCTAAAGCTTTTGGGTGTATGACTTTCCAGCATACAATATAAATATAAATTTTGTTTTTTTTGTCATTCTGTTACTTCTGTTAGATTAAATACGTCTAAACTTTTCATCTTAGATTAACAAATTTGTGTGATTTGTGTTTTCTACCCGGGAGCCCTAGCATGTGAGCAAATTCTTATTCCAATCTAAGAGATATCCTTCCAATTTGTAGAAAGCTAAAGAGGACAGTAATAAAGCCTAAAGGCTTAATAAACACTATAGCAATGGGAGGTAAAGTGTGGTAAGTAACAAGAGCATGCATAAGTTGGTAATTTTATTTTTGTTTCTTTTTGCACAGCTCAAAAAATAAAATGAAACAGTCAAAAAATATAAATATTCATTAATCCATTCATTGTTGTTTCAGTCTTGGCTTTTGGTGTGACCATGTTGTAGCACTTTTTTACATATGTTTTTTTATTTTTATATATGCTCTTTAACTGTAGGGCGTACTAAGATAGTATAGATTAAAATATATTGCTACTTTTTTTTTTAATTTTATTTATTATTTATTTTTCTACTTTTCTCAAGTCTTTTGCCACATACTTAATATTGTGTAGATTAATATTTTTTTTTAACTGTCATTAAGGAGCCCGGGCTATATGCATATACGCAATCTACGTATGGAAAAGATACATAGATTATGGTAAAAATTTACTGTGCATGTGCAGTAGTCAAAAACGCTAAACTCCGGGCGTATATGTTATACGTCCGGGAGTCTACATACGGCCCTCCATTTCTATTTACATTATTTTCCAAGTTCCATTGTCACAACACACGGAACTTACCATGTGAGAGGGCTGCATGTCGACGGCACTCTCCAGCTGTGTCCGTTCTGTATCTTCTAGGTGGTGCCACTTTCAGTAATGGCAGCCTCCTCTCTTGTCTCCCCGGTGCCTTGGCGGTGTAGCTCCAACGCCAACATCTGGCGTTCTCCAGTGCATGGGTGCCGCCATGATGATTCTGTCACCTGATGCGCCCCAGCCAACCGGAGTCCAGCTCTAGGAATCACATGACCAGGCTATCCAATCCTGGTCATGGGCGCTCTATATAAGCCTGCAGCACAGGGAAACCTGTGCCTGAACAACTTGTTTACTCAAGGTTCCTGGTTGCTTCCTGAGTAGCGCTGAAGTCTGTCCTGGTCATGTCCAGTCCAGTCAAGTCTGTTAAGTCTAGGCCCTGTCCTGGACTAAGTCCAGTCCAGTCAAATCCAGATCCTGTCTTGGTCAAGTCCAGTCCAGTCAAGCTTGTCAGGTCCAGGTCTAGTCCTGGTCAAGTCCAATTCAGGTCAATTCAAGCCAAGTTTGCTCAGTCCAGTCCAGGTCCAGTCTAGGCCAAGTCAAGTCTAGTCTAGCTTCATCATCCATTACACATTGAAATACTGCCTACTAGCTCAAGTCTTACATAAAGCCACTCAGCTTTCAATACACCGCTGAACCACTGTCATGTCTCTGGGAACCCAGCATGGAGACCCTAATTCGTCAGTCTGTAATATCCATACTTTTTTGTTGTCTTCATTATTACTTTAACATTTGTAAAACTAAGGTTCCGCAATACATATCACTACCAGACCCCATAATTATATAGGACCGGATCCAGACCCCCGCGTGCTTTCCGTGCGCGCGGGGGTATAAAATTACGCGAGACAGAGGGGAGTGCACACCCCCTGTCACTCCCTTCTGTCATGCGGCCTTTATGGCATCTTACACTGCCATAAGGCTACCTTAAATGCGGCGTGCGGATCAGCGGTCCGTACGACCGCTAATCCGCTACAGTGTGGGAGCCCCCTCCCACACTGTACACTTTACATCCGCTACAGTGTGGGAGCCCCCTACCACACTGTATACTTTACATGCTTCCCCCCGCCCGATTTAGCGGGCGGACGGGAAGCACAGCCCATTTGCATGCAAATGGGCTCGGACGGAACAAAGTTGTTTAAACACTAGGATTACTACTTGACGATATTAAATCTGGATCCGGTCCATAGTGAGGATGCTGAATCAATTTGTCAGAATACCAGCAAAACGGTCCAGAAACTGTTCCAAACAATAATAGATAACAGAACGGGGTCAGAAATTCTATGTATATTCTATATGATTTCACAGGCTACATAACCGTTTTGTCTGGAGCCAGGCAAATGACTCTAGTGTGTACCTAGCTTAAGGCTCGTGCAATCTTCAACAGAGCTTTTTCTGCAGCAGTTTCAGTATTCTCAGTGTCTGGCAGGTACCAGATGGCAGGAGGGCAGGCTGAATGACAATCCATACGGCACATGCACCAGAGTGGTACCCACACTCTTCATGGTCTTGATTATTTTCCCAAATCAGTAAAATCTGATCAGCTGTTAGGTTGTATCATCACAGTCTGATTTACATAGCACAACAATATGGTTTACATTCAAAACCAATTTAATGTTTTAACATTTGACATTTATGTTGAGTAAATAACTGTTTTGAGTCACAGTGAGTATGGATGTGCACAGTTTAAATTACATATTAGCACAATGACACTAAAACACAGATCTACTTTTCTAATATCTATACTACAATAGTGATATGTGGCCATCTTAACTGATCAGTATACTGATCCAGCCTTCTTTCCCTCACTCGTACAGACTTACGATCAGAGGACCCTACCATAAAACTTTTGTGCCATACACACTTAAACATGGATGGTTCAAAAGTCTGGATAGTATGGAGGGCGCTTAGCATGCCCTTACTGTACTAATATGATAAACCCCCTCTCACATAGCGGAAGGGCTATGGGACTCTGGATCCAGAGGATCCAAATCCATCCAGTCCAATTTACATCATCAAGCCCCTCCCCTGCCCCTAGTAATACTAAGATAAATAGCATTGATGGTTAGGGGATGGGGGTTTGGTGCGATTTACATAAAGTCCCACCCCCCAAACCGGCATCTATCGCAATGAAAAGTCGGCAACCCTGGTTTAAATTTGTGGTTCGGGAAAATAAAAACATTTTGAGTGCAGGCTTATACCAATGTTAAATGTATTGTTTTAGTAAATGACTTTTTTGTTTTTACCCCTTCTCTTGTATTAGTTATTTATTTATTTGAAACAATCCGCCAATATCTTGTCATTTGTTACAGTGTAGCAGAGCTAGTGAAGCTCGCCGGCGGGCGCTTCATCAGGACTGCTCATTCAGAGTGATGAATGTACCTAAACACACATTTGTTCGTAAAACTTGCAGAGTGGATGAGCATCATTAGGTATGAGGAATAGGTGCCACATGCTGAGAGAAGAGGGGGCCAAACAGATGCTGTGCGTTTTTTGTAGGCATCTTTCATCCCGCGGCTCATCATTAATAACCTTGAAGGTGATCGTTTTCTTGTGTCTTCTCTTATTTAATAAGCACAAACACAGTGCGTGCAAAAGCTGCAGTGCTGATCACACAGATTTCAGATTTCCTTGGCCTACTCTGTAAACGCAGAAATACGATTCTATATATTAACTCCTTCTGTGCTATGGCTATTTCATTAAAATTACAAGATAATTTGCAGTACACTACTTTGAAATGCACTTAACATACATAGGTATGTTATGGCCATTGCTGGGATCCTCTGCAAATCTTAACAGATTGTGCAAATAATGGATATGAATCCATCTTTTAAGTATGATAAAATATTTAATGTATTATATGTATTATAACACCATCATGGAGGCTTCAGGTTTACAATGACAAAAATCATGAACACCTGCTCACAGGTTTTACTGAGCCACAGGATCCACATCTGGATAAAATAATTGTAGTAATTACAGTGATAACACATTTAATGTTTGCAAAAATCCTAGAGCTATGTCGTTACCACAACCAACAACAAATGTGACATTGCTTCCAAGGTGCTCATTATGTACTAGCCTATAATTGCAGTAATTCTATCCTATATTTGCCTATTGTGGATGTTCTCCTTTGTACATCCCACCTGCTTCCCTATTAAAGTGGGCAGGGCTTGAGAATAGGATGGACTTGAATCGTGTCTTGATGGCACTACTCTCTGCTGTTCTATGTCAGGTGCAGCAGGAGTAGGACCACAGAGATTCAAATCTTTATATTTATAGATTAAAAGTTGCTCTAATGAAAAAACATCAAGCTTTAGGATTTCAAACTCCCCTTTATATTTGTTATATGTTAAAGACTGGCAAGTTCACTTGTAACTGTATTTGAGTAATTTTTCTTAACTGCCTTCAGCATTCTGTTTTATGGGAGCATGTTTCACTGGCAGGCTTTTATCAGGCTGTATAAAAATATTAAAAGAAATGAGTAAAATAAAACAAATCCTCTTTTGACCTTCATGACAGCTCAAAAGAACAGCTTTTCATTTTCCTCTTTCTAAAACCAGGATTCAGCTTTATGAGCTATTGCTCTGCTGGCTCGGCTTAAAACCTTTTGTCATGGCTAAAGCTGCCACGTTTTATAAAGTATACAAGTCAGTTACTAAGAATGATTCTGAATCTCTGGCACCCCGAACAATCTATAAATCTGTGTTGGTGTACTTGGACTCCTACAGAGTCATACATAAGCCCCACTGGTTGTCTTATGAGAGACATTTTTCCTTCTGCAGTCTTGAGACCTGGCTTTAAGGTTACATGCTTGTTGAAAATGTTTGCATTCACTCTGTAAGCATGACATTGCTCTTACCACCATATTAACATCATTTTGCATTTTCATAAGTACATGGGCTGGACTTCCAGTGGATGTGGATTCACCTCCCCTTCCCCCATTTTTTGTAAGAAAGACATTTAATTGTGTGTTATTTGCTCCAACATTGTCTACCTGTACGTCCCAGCATATTGTGTGTTCTTAACAAGCTTTGCTATATCTTAAACTGTCTTGCAAAACAGGATTTTTTTTTGCATAATTGTAATATGTTTAGATTGTTGACCAAAACATGGGATGTATTTTATAATTGTTACGGGACTATGTGCTCTTTAATAGAAAACTCTACTGAAAGCCTAGTTTCTATTACACATTAGCCTTTACAATATTAATAGGGTCCTTCTGAGTATGGGGAATTTATCCCGCAACTGCTCAGAGATTTACAAGCTAGTTGAAGGGATTTATGAAAATTTAGAATTTGCAATTAAGAATCAACCATTTAGTTAATTTATTGAGAACAGGTGCTACAATCTTGCAGCATATCGCTACAATGTGTATGTAGTCATCCCATTCTCTCCATGTCACTGGGAAAGTCCTGAGGCTGGAATGCCTCATCAATCAGTACCATATAAAACATATCACAAATAGATGTTACAGCAAATGCTGAGTTACTCATGAAATCACAACACATGAATCACTGTTTGCATTTTTAACATCAGTTCTTTCTCACTGGAAAGAGAGCATGCTTTCACCAGAATATGTTTTATAAAGTAGATTTTTGCGTCTTATAACATTCTGCAGTGCAAAATATATGAAATCTTGTGTATTGTTAAAGATTATGGACCAGATCCAGAATTATGTTCAGCTTCCATACGTTTTCTTCTGCAATGCAGGAATGTAAAGACTCCCCTGGCATGCAGAAGGGAGTTCTGTGTCTTGCACTCTACCTACATGTAACCCTGCATGTGTGGAATACTGGATCGTCTGTAAGGGCTTAGTACAATTTGCATGCCTATGCCTACCCACCATGCATATCTCAAATGTATAGTGAGTGGGTCCTCCCAACATGCGGATATTAAATTCTGCTCTTGGGCATTACAAGCTGACAGACAACCTATGCACCTAGCATACATAAGTCACCTGTCTTTATTAAGTCTGCATCCACTCCTGTGTGTGTTATGTTAAATGTTACATGTATATGATGAATACTATGCACCTGGGTCCACCTATTCTAGCAGGGTTCCTGAATTTTGCCACGCTCTCTGGATATTGTTCTTGTTTTATACTGTTGAACAATATTCTTCTTGGACCGGATCCAGAATTGTGTATAACAGCCCATTACACATCCAGAATACATAAGTACTGTTTTGCACATGCCTGCACATGGCAGTTACACATTGAAATGCACTACAAACAAATCTGGATTTTGCAGCTTTCCAACAATGGGTTGTGATAATCAGCCATGTGCACAGTTTGTAGACAAGGTGGGTGGGGGGAGGTATTTAAATTGTACAGTGAGGGTTTGATTAAGCTTTTGCATACAATCCTCCATTACATACCGGGTACCGGGGTTTGTTTGTAAAAGTTCGTTGGGAGTCCCCACTGCAAGGGATTGCATTGCAAATTAGGGACAGAAAAGTTGCTTTTCGGCTGTCTCTATTTCGAATGAGAGATACATTCAGAATTTTTTTTAAATGAATGGGTGAGTATATTTATAGTATTCGCATAGGGTTAGGCTGCAGGGGAGAGTTGGGTTTAGACTATGGGGGATACTTAGGGTTAGGCTGCGGGGGGGGAACATAGGGTTTGGGTTAGTGTTACATGCTGCATGTCTTTGTTATGTAGCAGGGTCCTCCTGGCTAATTACCATGCAGCTGGGATTCCCTAGCTGTGTATTTCGCTGTGTGCAGTCAGCAGCTAATGAGGATGTGTTTACAGACTCTGTGCTATTCTACCTGCACAAACTATATCCAGTCCTGTGCTGGTACTGTGCTTCTCCATCTGCACTTATTTGTATTCCAGTCCTATACTGGTTCTGTGCCACTCCTCCTGCATTTATCTGTATTCCAGTCCTGTACTGGTTCTGTACCACTGTACCTGCATTAATCTTCATTCTAGTCCTGTAATGGTTCTGTTCCACTCACCTGCATGCTATCTTGTCTAGCTTTGGCAGTCTCCTGTGTAAGTCTGGCCTTTTTCTGTTTCCTCTCTCTTACGAGTTCGGTTCTTGGGGCCACGACCTGTTGTTGGGGCGCAGCCAAATCCATCCCCACCATCAGGGGCCCTGGTGAACACCACCCAATAATTAGACTCTGCGCCCTGGTAACCGTTCTCGTAACAGTTAGGGAGTGAGTTAGGGGAAGCTTACTTACCTTTCAGAGCATCGTATTCGGTGCTCCGTGGATTGATTACTATGCCTCATCCAGGCATAAGCAATTGATATCCCATCCAGTTCAGAACTGGCTGGGAGCAAACGGCCCTATCGAAATATTGCCATTCACAATGGGGACCCACACTCGTTAAAGTTAAGTTAGTGTCCAGGGTACGGACATTCCGGATGTGCGAGGGGAGTGCACTTCCCTTGCAAATACGGAATATTAAATCCCACTTTGCATAAATTAGATTCTGCTGCAGAGATTTACTAAGGCTTTTTGGGCTCGATTTACTAAATGGTGAAGACTTCGTTTTCAGTAGATAAAGACCATTTTTACCTGAAAATTGTCTTTATCACCTGATAATGAAGTCTTCACCATTTACAAAGCTATGATCGCCATGGAAATCATGGCGATCAACAGCCTCTGCACTCCTGATCACCGATCCGCTCTAATGAATGCAGGCTGGCTGATCGCTATTTTTACTAAGTATTAACGCAAATTGTTAAAATCTGAAGATGGCGTTAGTGTGAGTATTCAAGCATCTCCCCATATAACCCCTTTTTCCTCCCTCTAATAGCTGTTTTAATTAGGAGGAAATAAGTTGCATGTATAGGGAACTGTTGGAATACACACAATGGGCTGGATCCAGACAAGTAAGTGCTTGAAATTAGCTGCTACTGGGCTAAACCATGTTGATTGCAGGGGGAGTCAAGTTAATTGTATTCTTTGCATTCAGTGATATATCTTTGAATTGCTTGCTGCACACAGATGCTGACCAGCTTTTCTCTGCAATCAACCAGCTCCCCTGCAATCAGCATGGTTTAGCCCAGGAGTAACTAATTTCAACCACTTACTTAAGTCTGGATCCAGCCAATTGTGTGTGTGTGTGTTTTTTTTTTAATAAAGAAAAATTACTTATTTTTTTAAATAATTCTATACATTAAAATTAAAAGAAAAAAGTAAAGAAAGAGTTAAACTTACCTGTCCGGCATTTTTCTCTGAAGTCTTGGAGAGGAAGTGCCGTGCAAGCGCAGTGTATTTAAATTTTTTTAACTTGAAAATGTTTATTTTCCAACTTCATGCATTAGTTGTTACTTGAGTGTATAAATGATAAAAACTGCAATAGTGAGAAAAAATTGAAAAGCTAAGATCTTATAGTTTTAAAGAA
>WWET01000275.1:377974-390046 GCA_011038615.1 Limnodynastes dumerilii
TCGGTCGGACGGACAGATCACTGCATGTACGGAAAGCATGTAGGGTTCTGGATTCGGTCCTATAGCACCAACTTCTCAGCTCTATCAGACCAGGGGCCCCTTACCACACAAGGGCCATTATTGAAGAGCAATGGTTTCACCATTGTGCGCCTCGTATCACATAGCAACTGATACAGCCATGCAAGTAGTTCTCAGTCCAAACTGCTTGCAAGTTACAGCCCAGAGGGAATCTCATAAGTGTTGCTATTGGCAACATCAAAACTTTTCTCTTTAGACTTCTCATTATATATATATATATATATATATATATATATATAAATAATGTATGTATGTATTTTCTATGCCTGCGTTTAAACAAAATGTAGTGACATTTTTTATTCTAGCATTAAATTCCATTTCCATTTTCCACTTTTCTCCTTAGGAGAGAAATGCTAGTTCCATCCGGATTCTTGTTCCGAAGATAAATTAGCGACTTCTAAATAATGCAGTGAACCCTAATTCTCTTTGATTAGCCGTGAGTTAGATGATGGCAACCCAATGAAATTGGTCATCAGCATAAATAATGAACTGATAAAATGCTAAGTCACTGCCGATCATAAATCACAGCAAATCCACTTTCTCTGGAAGTCACTGAAATTAGAAGTCCATGCTCCTATTAATTATTTTGCCTCTTGAAGACGACAGTGTTATAAATCAGCCCTGAAAGGCCCTTCACTTAGGAAGCTGAAGGAGTCAGACTGCCTGCAAATTGCTTTGTATATGGACCTAATTGTTTCCTAACTAATCCACCTTGGTGGAAAGAAAGCCACCGCTAAAAGCTGCTCAATACATTTCAATACAACCCCTATTCTTCATCTGTAACCTCTACTAAGACAGTGGTTTTATAGTATCAGTTCTACTTGCCAAGATTTAAGACTCTGGGCCGGATCCAGAACTAATAACATTAGGGGGCTTACACAAGCTGCTTGCGTAAGTCTCCCTTAATATTAAAACTGCACATGCATGCAACAGATGTTACGCTACGGATCCCCATACGGAGATCCATACGGGGACGTAACATGCCTTTCTGCATGCCTAAACCCCATAAAGGGGTGTGGCTAGACATGCCATGGAGGCATTGGGGACAACATTAGGCATTTGAACAGAACACAGACCATGCAGAGAATTTAGTTTAGTATGTGCAGCATATCTATTATCTGTCTATTATTAATTAGCATTATTAGTTTGGGGACAAGGTTGTAAAGCAAAAGATACAGATCTCTTTGCTAAACAACTGTGTCTATCCTGTGGATGTGTTTTCTTATATGATGAACTATATAATAATTTGTCTAGTTAGAAAAATGAGAAACTGCTAAATATTATGTTATACCTAAAAAGTATCTGACTTATAAATAGTTAAATTGACTGCTTGGTTGAATATATAATGCCACTTGTCTATATGACTAAACCCACCTGAGCAAATTGGCATCAGGGGGAAAGATTTAGAACATCTGAGGAACTATTTAGACCCTAAAGCTTTAAACTCATTAGGTTAAAGAGTCCTTTCCTGTCATCCTGTTTGCCCCTTGTATGTGGGAAGACATCCTATGTGCACCTTGTATGTGTCCAGCCTTCACTTCTGTCCCCTGTATGTATGTAAAGCTTCCATTTCTGTCCCTTGTTTGTGTGCCAAGCCATCCACTTCTGCCCCTTGTATATCCCCCACTTTTCTCTTTAATAACCTATTCTAACCTTCACTTCACTTACCTTTGTTGTCTTATTCTGTCTCTTCCTCCTTCCTCTGCAGCGATCACTCAGCTTGAATACAAACAGATGCGGTTATGTAATTCACATAAACACTATTGTAGGCACTGTAGGACCAAATCTGTTTTCATGAATGACACAGCCGCATATGTTTGGTCGTGTCATTCCCAGAAACAGACTTGGTCCTGCAGGAGTTAGTTAAGCCAGCCCCACTGCTATATGGTCAACATGGTATCCCTCAGTAAGTTCAACAAACCTTACACCCATATTACCATGTCCCTTTGTCTGCTTTATCCTTTGCTCTGTCCTCTCTACCTATTCCTATGTCTGTGTCCTGATCTGCTCTGTCACATGTCCTGCTGCTCTCTCTGTTTTGTGTCCTGCTCTTCTTCTATGCTTAGTCCTCCAGTCTGTTCTAAGTCATCCTCCTCTGGACTGTTCCGTGTCCTGTCCTGCTTTGTCTTGCTCTATTATATATTCACTGACTACAGCTGTGTCCCTCTATTTCAGTTTCATCATCTGTAGATAATTAGTGTTAGCAGTTAGGGTTACTTTAATGCAGAACACAGTAAATGTCTACTTTACAATATTCTGTCCAACAGTTTTTGAGATAATGCCATTGTTGGCTAGCAAAAAGTTTAGTTTGTTTGCTTGGCTTTACATTGCACTGCATTCTTTCCTTCTCCATCTTCTAATTAATAAATAATTTAAATTAACTTAGTAATTAAATAGTGTAAAAAAAATGTAATTTACTAATAAACCAGTTATTTGTGTGTTCCTTGTTATCTGGTAGAAGGGTAAATAGTATTGGTTGGTTTGGAGACTGGATTCCTTGTTATCTGGTAGAAGGGTAAATAGTATTGGTTGGTTTGGAGACTGGAGGGTAGATTTACAATACACACCTGTGTAGCATCACTACATACTCAAGAAAAGTGTTCACTTCACGAAATAGCTTTGTACCACCAGTATGTTTTTTCATAGGCTATTAAAAATTACTTGTATCGTTGGGAAGCATCCTGACATAATATTTTTTTATCTATTCTATCTCTTGATTCGGTCCAACTGATAACCATATAGTTATAATTATTTATTTTTGTCAGTAGTTTGCAAGTACAAAAGAAAAATGAACCCTCAATCCATCCACAACCACTTTTAAGTAATGCTTCTTTGGAGATATGTAAACCATTACTGTTGAAAGATGTGATGAACAAATAACACAGGATTAGTTCCTAACCACCGCTTTGTTGGAAGTTGTCAGAAGATTTATTGCTCCTAAATTTTGATAGGAAAATGCAAATTCTGAATTTTAAGATTCCATTTACAGTTCCCAAAAATGTTAAGTGTCAATAGGACACAGGATGAAAGTGCTACTGTAGCACGTATTCTCTCCCCTCAACTCCTGTGTGCTGACAGAACTAAACTCAAAGAGAAGCTGCAGGAATATCTCATCCAATGCCAGTCAGTCCACAGGAGTTGTAGGAAGAGAGGCTGTGTTACCCTGATAGCATAGCACAGCCTTTCCTTGTAACTTTTGTGGGCAGTTGGAGAGAAATGAAGGATGCAGAAAGTTTAGAGTGACAAGCGAGGGAGAAAGAGTAGGTGTTAAAAGATACACATGGGGAGAGCGATTGGTGGTTCAAGAGACACAGGGGGGAGAGATTGTGGGTATTTGAGAGACACAGAGGGAAAAATTGGGGGTTTGGAGACGGGGAGATGGAGTGCCGTTGAAAACCCTTCTGTGAGTCCAGGTCTGGCCAGTGCACAGCAATTGCAGAAAGGATGTTTGGTCCTTTAAATGCCTCTCTCCACCCAAATCTGCGTATCTACCTAGTTACTTTTTCACAGAACTTTTTGCATATGTTACTACGAACCTAGAGACTTTAGGTGCGTAATGTATAAAGACGTAATTTGCATGCGTATGTCCAACGTAAACAGCGTATAAATATTACTATGCATGCGCGGTGCATCCGTTCTTAAATATACGCACCTAAAACTACGCAGATTCTTAAGTGTGAATCAGGCCCATAATGTGGCACACAAAACTTGTCAACTGTATTTTTGTTTTTATACTGTGATTTAGAATTGAGCTATACATGCCCTTTCAACTCAAGTTCAGTCAACACATTTCTAATATGCCTCCCCTAAAACATGGTTTTCTAACATGCAAAATTGCTCTTTTTGTGTACTTTGCACCGGATTCACAATGAAGTACTCCGGCAGACGTCGTACCCTACGTACAGAAGTTTTCTGGAAAATGGAACTGTGCATGCGCATTACCATTATCCCGCAACGGAGCACAGCCAACCGATGCTGTACTCTGTGCAGATATCAGGCCCCCGAAAGATACAATACTGAATTGTACGGATCAACCATTCCATATGCTAGCCTCCGCAGTGGAGGCTAATGCACTAAATTTAAGCCTACCTGTGAATCAGCCCCTTGCTAGCATCAGAATAAGTCTGTCAAAAAGGACCTACCCCAGTAAACAAATATATACCTGATAACAAATATCGCAATTAGCTTCCATCAGTGATAAAATATTTAATTTCCTGGTTTGAATCTTTTTGTATTTGCTCTCGATAGAGCCATATCTATGATATTTTTTTCCTACTATATAAATGATCAAATCTGTTAATTAAGCCTGTTCTTTGGGAAAACAAAAAACAAAACCAGCCATTTACAGTTAACCCAGCAAAATATATAGCCTCTTTGGTTTTACAGGATCATGATTGGCATGGAACGTTACTTCAGAAATGGCAATTAGAACTAACTGTAAATTACAAGTTATAAAGTTTGATTTTTTTAGAGTATGATAAAATCTTATTCAACAGAATTTGGTATTTGTGCATAATTCAAAGGCAAAGATTTGTGCATCCGCAGTATATACATGAAAACTTTTAAAATGGCACACAATGATTTGTTTTTCGTTATTAAATATGGAGGAAATAGTACATGTCTATAGCAATATTTACATTCCAAATGACTACTAATAAAATAGGAGACCATTAAGCTCATAAATGTGCAAGGCAGAAGCAATCGATTTCCCAGGCACTTCGATTTTGCCTGGAAAAAAACGTCCCTTTCAAATAAGGGCCATTCAATGCGGAGGCCTAGACCTTTTAGTTGAGGTTGTGAGGATGTTAACTAGGTTAAGTCATAAGGTGCTTATTACATATTGCGGCAGACGCCGCACTTACCCGCTCTGCAGTCTGTCAGCGCCTGTCTCCTCCCGGCGGTCCCGTGTCTTCAGCCGTCCTCGTGGGTCTTGGCGCCAAACACTGCGGTGCTCCGGTCCATGGGCGCCGCTATCTTGGGAATCCCACGTGACACTTCTCCACCAATGATACTTACCCTCTCCGGTCCTCCAGCCAATCAGTGCGCAGGGTGCACTATTTAAATCCTACAGACCCTTCTTCCTGCAGCAGCGTCCTCGTGGGTCCTGGCGTCAAACACTGCGGTGCTCCGGTCCATGGGCGCCGCCATCTTGGGAATCCCACGTGACACTTCTCCACCAATGATACTTACCCTCTCCGGTCCTCCAGCCAATCAGTGCGCAGGGCGCACTATTTAAATCCTACAGACCCTTCAATCCTCGCCAGAACAACTATTTCTTCTAGGTGCCTGGTTCTGTTGCACCCAGCTCGCTGATCTTGATTCTGCCTTGCTTCAATCCTGATCCAGTCTTGCTATTCCAGTCCTGGTCCAGCTACAATCCTGATCCAGTCTTGCTTCTCCTGGTCCAGTTCAGCTACAGTCCTGGTCCAGTCCAGCTACAGTCCTGGTCCAGTCCAGCTACAGTCCTGGTCCAGTCCAACTACAGTCCTGGTCCAGTCCAACTACAGTCCTGGTCCAGTCCAGCTACAAGTCCTGGTCCAGTCCAGCTACAAGTCCTGGTCCAGTCCAGCTACAAGTCCTGGTCCAGTCCAGCTACCAGTCCTGGTCCAGTCCAGCTACACTTCACTCCAGCCCTTTTGCTACAGCCACCCGGATCATCTCTGCTACTTCCCTCCAACCCTGCAGCCACAGCTACCCGGATACTCTCTGCTACTCCACTAGCCCTTTTGGCTACCCGGATCCTCTCTGCTACTTCACTCCAACCCTGCAGCCACAGCTACCCGGATACTCTCTGCTACTCCACTCCAACCCTGCAGCTACAACTACCCGGATCCACTCTGCTGTCTCACTCCAGTTCTCCAGCTACAACTAAATCTGCTACAGTTCTCCGGATTCAACTCACTACTCCAATTGAGCTACAGTTGTCTTGCTACCATTGTCTGGACCCAATCAACTACGTCTCTCCAGCCGTAGCCTCAACCTCCTCCTCAAGCCTTACGTTGCATCCTTGCTACACCTGCCGGTGTGTCTCACTGACTCAAGGACTTTCCCTATCCAAGTGCACCTCCATTGCCTTGACTCAGAGACTGTTTATTGTTATTATTTACTATTCATTTCTGTATGCACCCGTCCTTCATTAAACCGGCTAGCTTCCAATTTACACCATCTCAACTGTATTATTCCCTGAAGCCCGGAACAGATCCCACTAATCCCTTAAACGCGACAGTGCTAAGTCATCTAATTTTAGATGGTAATATTCAACACCAGGGCCACCAGCAGAAATCTCAGGGCCTGGGACACATCCGCGGTGCTCTGACGCCTACATATAGATGGAGTGCTGTAGTACAGCATTAACAGCAGGCCGATGTGCAGGGAAGTCCTTCTCTTTGCATTGGCCCGCTAATGTGCAGCTCTCAGCAGCAAATATCAGCGTAGGATACTGCCTATATTTGCTACTCCAGAACCAAGATAAGTATTGGCGGAACCCATCTGTCTCCGGACCTGGGACAATAATCACGTCTGCCCCCCCCCCCTCCTCCCGATGGTGGCCCTGTTCAGCACCCTATGTATTGTTCCATATATTTAAAAATACATTTTAGAGAATAATATAATTTGTCTTTAAGGTGCCTATTTATTAAAGTAAATATTATCTAAAACCTATATAGAAGAAAATGCTGGTTGTTTTTTAAAATTTGGAGCTGTTAAAAACAAACATAATATGAAGAAACATGCTGCATGCTTTATGTGCTCTTTTTCTCTTCTTTTACCTTTATGAATGGACCCCATAAAATCTAAAGTAGAAGTAGGCCTGTTTATTCACAGTATTTTAGTAAGCATTGTCTAGCATGATTCTGCCTTCACTGTTTCCAAATGAAGATTCTTCCCAGAGTCCTTTGCTTTTGAAAGTCGTGATGCTTTAAAAAGAAATCATATTTCATATCCATATTGTTTAAAGATAATTATAAAAATTTCCAGTGTCTCTTGACAAGTCACAGATTGGAATACATTATAAAACATTTTTGCATATACTAATAAAGAAGTATACCTCTCTTTAGATGCTTGACGGGGAATCTTCAAGCCTCCTAATTTATGAGAGTGCAATTTATTACTTCAGGAATAGAGTGCCCGATTTGCATATCTTGCTTCCTATCTCAGATCTTAGGGACAAGTTCCCCTTTTTTATCTTTCTTTTTCCCTTGATCTTCTGCTGGGAGAAGCCCGGAACAGATCCCACTAATCCCTTGAACGCGACAGTGCTAAGTCATCTAATTTTAGATGGTAATATTCAACACCCGGGCCACCAGCAGAAATCTCAGGGCCTGGGACACATCCGCGGCGCTCTGACGCCTACATATAGATGGAGTGCTGTAGTACAGCATTAACAGCAGGCCGATGTGCAGGGAAGTCCTTCTCTTTGCATTGGCCCGCTAATGTGTAATCAGCGTAGGATACTGCCTATATTTGCTACTCCAGAACCAAAGTAAGTATTGGCGGAACCCATCTGTCTCCGGACCTGGGACAATAATCACGTCTGCCCCCCCCCCCTCCTCCCGATGGTGGCCCTGTTCAGCACCCTATGTATTGTTCCATATATTTAAAAATACATTTTAGAGAATAATATAATTTGTCTTTAAGGTGCCTATTTATTAAAGTAAATATTATCTAAAACCTATATAGAAGAAAATGCTGGTTGTTTTTTAAAATTTGGAGCTGTTAAAAAAAAACATAATATGAAGAAACATGCTGCATGCTTTATATGCTATTTTTCTCTTCTTTTACCTTTATGAATGGACCCCATAAAATCTAGAGTAGAAGCAGGCCTGTTTATTCACAGTATTTTAGTAAGCATTGTCTAGCATGATTCTGCCTTCACTGTTTCCAAATGAAGATTCTTCCCAGAGTCCTTTGCTTTTGAAAGTCGTGATGCTTTAAAAAGAAATCATATTTCATATCCATATTGTTTAAAGATAATTATAAAAATTTCCAGTGTCTCTTGACAAGTCACAGATTGGAATACATTATAAAACATTTTTGCATATACTAATAAAGAAGTATACCTCTCTTTAGATGCTTGACGGGGAATCTTCAAGCCTCCTAATTTATGAGAGTGCAATTTATTACTTCAGGAATAGAGTGCCCGATTTGCATATCTTGCTTCCTATCTCAGATCTTAGGGACAAGTTCCCCTTTTTTATCTTTCTTTTTCCCTTGATCTTCTGCTGGGAGATTTATAAGGTGTTGGACTTGGCTGTATAAATCCTTGCTCTTTTTTTTCTCTCTCTCCATCCTTTTAGCTGCAAAGTATTTGCACCTACTGATTTCTTGCTGTGATTTCTAGGTCAACCTTCCCCCAGCTGAAGCCAGCTTAATAACTCACTATCACATCAGCCTTTGTGGTGACAGCCAAGGAAAAGAGAAATTATCACCCATTTCCGAGGACCTTTTGGATGTTTACGGCAAAAACAATTTTTCTTTTTTTTTTTTCCTTTTTTTTTCTTTTGCCTAAATTAAAATGGACCAAATGATTAAATTGTTTTGATTTATAGAGTCTACTCTTGCAGACCGATAAAGTCCACTGATCTGGAAGGGCATTGAGAGAATTTATGCCACCTACACAGAAAGATACTATGCAGCCTTTTCTGGGGGACAAGAAGTTGTGAATTAAGTATCCAGGCCAGCCATATGGGTCTGAAGCACATTGCGAAGAACCCCAGGAGTGGTGATAAATTGAACTGTTCTTTATGTGTGTAAATCTTGATCCAGGCAACTGCTGGAATCTGAAGCAGCTCTTGTAGATAAATCTTGAGGGGAGGTTATAAAAGAGAAGAGTCCAATATTAAACCCCAGAGCTGATAACTTTAGCAGAGAGGCGGGAGAGGTGTCCTTGCTTTGACATTTGCTGACTGGTATTTGTTTCCCTTTTAAATAAGGAGTTGTAACTCTGCTAGAATGATGGCTTGGTCTTGGTGACATTGCATCTCCAACCAAGGTTACTGACTGCAGGACATGTCAGTCTATCCTGTTTTTCTCTTAGACGCACACTTAAATACACACTTTATTGCTGACATATGTGCATCTTTATTTTTAAGAGCAATGCATTTTTCTACAATGTGAAAGAAAAAAGATAGAAAAAGGCATATTTACTTTCTAAATGCACTAGACATAACAATTGGGTGTGGTATATGAGATATAAAGTCATTTTTGCAGCATTAATACACTCAACAACATTAGGTCAACAGTGTATGAATGTCTACAAAAGTGTACTTAACAGGGGCCTTATTCTGATAACACTAAGGTTGATATTATCATTATACTAACCTTAGTATTGTTGATAGTGAATAGTCAGAAAAAAAAAACACTTACCCAAACCATAAGCATACCTTCTTCGCAGCCTATCCTTAATCACCCCTTCATTGCAGCCTAACCTTAACTATCCCTTCACCACAGCCTAACCTTAACCGTTCTTTCACCACAGCCTACCTCAACCATACACTAGCAGCATCCTATTTTTAAACCTACCCTAACACTAAAATTAATAGTAAAAATTACATTTAGTATAAGACTCACCCATCCATGTTGAGTCCTGAAGTGTCCCACAGGAGTCCTTGGTTAGTGCTTAAGCGTTGAGCAGGCGTCACATTTGAATGGAAAAGAAAACATAAAAAGCAATATTAACATATCTAGTAATAATAATAAACTGAATAGGAGATTCATAATGCAACCTCTCAAAGCAATGTGTGCAAATGCTAGAGCTGAGGAAATAAAATCCCTGAACTAATTGCAATAATGTCAAGGGATAATCTGGATATTGTGGGAATCACGGAATCTTGATATACCTAGCTATACTGGGTTATAATTTATTTAGGAAGTTCAGAGTAAGAAAAATTGGAGGAGATGTATTAATGTATGATAAGGAAGGGTTAAATTCAACTTTAATAAGGAGTATTAGAGAAAAAACGGAGGCACTTTGGGTAACCATAGAAACCCAGGAGGTTATTCTTCATACTGTAATAATAATTAGGCCACCAGTGCAAGAGGAGGAAGTGGACAATGTCCTATTGCAAGACGTTGCTAAAATGGCATTAAAATGGGAGATTTTAATCTACCTGATGTAAACTGAGGTGAGTCTTCAGCAAGCTCTACTAGAAGTGGGGACATTTTAAATTCATTACAAGAAATGTCCCTTAAGCAACTGGTGAGGGAGCCCACTTGCAAAGAGGTCATCTTAGATTTGGTACTTACAAATAGTGACAGAATATCAGAAGAAAGTGTGATACCGCTTTCAGATCGCCGCCCCGGCCATATCCCGGGTCTGTGAACCTGGGATATTGCTTTGTCAGCAGAGGATCCCATGGTCACAGACTCTGTTTCACACTGCGGGGCTGACCTGGGAAATTCCAGGACCCTGGTCTTCCCTGTCAGTAGTGTGAGTCATCACACTATGTAATTTGTTTACTGTTGCTCTGGCAACACTTTTTGCCATGGCAATAGTAAACAAATTACACCAATCAAGTAGATTATGTGCTGCCTGGGTTGAAAAACCTGGGTAGCACCTTTCACACTGTACCCTTACCCAGGTCTGAGCCGGGAATAACTCTTCTTTTCACCCGGGTTGAATTCCCGGGTCATTAGACCTGGTTAGAGGCACCCGGACCCTTTCACACTGAGTCCTTACCCAGGTTTTTGCTGCTTGCCCCAGCAAAAACCCGGGTTTTTAGGGCAATGTGAAAGGGGCATGAGTGAGAACCTAGGATCCAGTGATCATCAAGCAGTATGGTTTAGTATAATGACTGTGAGAGACATGTACCACACAAAGACAAGGGTGCTAGACTTTAGGAAGGTGGATTTTGTGGAAATGGGGAAATGTGTAAGTGATTCTTTGGCGGAGTGGAGGCACATGAAAGTGGCACAGGATCATTGGGGAAATTTAAAATATCTTTTTTTTTAACAGCAACAGACCTTTGTATAAGAAAGGTTAAGAAAAACCCCAGAAAAAGAAAACCAATGTGGTTTACAAAAGAGGTAGAAACTATAGTGAAAGCAAAAAAGATGGCCTCTCGGAATTATAAGCAAACTTAAAATGATGATGACAAGGAGCAGTATTTTGAAAAGCAGAAGGAGGATAAAAAGGTTATCAGGGCAGCAAAGTCAAAAACTGAGGAAAAACTGGCCCACTTGCTACTAAAATGGGACAAAAGCTTTTTTAGGTATATAAATGAAAGGCAAGAAACTAAAGAGGGTATCGTAAGGCTCAAAACGGAGAGTGGGATTCTTGTTGAGGGTGAAAGGGCTATGGGCCTCATTTACAAAAAACTATTTGAAGCTGCGATTTCAAGTGGTTTTATCTCGCGGCGATTTTGCAGTGATTTTTTCCTTTCAATCGCGGGATTCACAACGAATCGATTTTGCAGTGATTTAAATGAAATCACGCGAGTTGCAGCAATTTTAAAAGTGCTAAATTGCTGTGATTTTTAATAGAAAAGAGATAACATTTTCTAAGTGCATCATGCCTGAAATCCTGAGCCATGCTGTACTGATAGAACTACAAGGCTCAGGATTGATGAGCCTTGTAATAATATCAGCGGCAGCATGGCTAAGGATTCTAACCATGCGTGTCTGTGTAGTGTGTAAAAAAAGAAAATACAGTTAACATTAAACATACATTAAAGATTTACATAAAGTATGCATGTAAACAAGTTAAAAAACCTAACTAACATTGTACCCTACTGTATGCACTTACCTGCGGTGGTCATCTCTCCTAAGCTATGTGTTATGTATGTAGTGTATTGTGTGTAATAAATAAAAAAATTGGATCACTCACAGTTTGCTATCATCTTTCATAGGAATTCCTTCTTGATGTGAAGATTTTTATCAATTGATAGAAGTCTTCATGTTGATTGGAGTGTCAGCAGCAGATGTCCGTTCTTCTGATGTTGCCACGATGCTGCAGATCTTCTTCTCCGCATCGTGGCTGCTGCTTATGACGGTGAGGTC
>WWET01000275.1:390622-403050 GCA_011038615.1 Limnodynastes dumerilii
GAGCCTTGTAGTTCTATCAGTACAGCATGGCTAAGGATTTCAGCCATGCTGCACTTAGATTTTTTACACACAAAAACACATGTCAACTCTATTGACATGTGTTTTTGATGCTCTGGACCGGCACCTCAGCCGGAAATTGCACTTCTCTGGCTGCAATTTTTTTTTTATGATCACACTAAAGGCGAATTTCTTTAAATCGCCTTTAGTGAAGACTTCTATCAATTGATGAAAAATCTTCACATCAAGAATATCAAGGGTTGTGACCGGCTAGAGGAGGGTGGCATTTTTCAAAGGAAGAGGTGTAATAGAACACGAGGACATGAATATAAACTGGAGGGTGGTAGATTCAGAGGAAATGTGTGGAAAAATTACTTCTTTGACTGGGTGATAAGTGGAAAAGTGATGGTTAAGGCTTTCACAGTAGAACAGTTTAAACATGCTTTGGATACATATAAGGATATCCTAAATATCAAACTAAGTTAAGGGTAAATAGGGCAGACTGGATGGGCCATGTGGCTCTTTTCTGCTGTCACTTTCTATGTTTTTATGAATGTAGAATAGTTAATCCAGTGTTCTCCAAACCAGTGGTGGCAAGTTCCCATCTATCGGACTCATACATGGGAATCAAACATTAGCAACACAATGTTTTGACTTTTAAGCCAGTCCTTTGCTTTATCCAAAGTACTATTACTATTTCTGTGAAACATCAGTAAATTCAAAAGACCCATACAGCTCAGCAAGGAAATACGTTGTAAAACACTTTAACTCCAGATGCAGGTAGGTATATCCTAGCAGCTGAAATCTAATTGGGAAATATAGTGTTTATAATATTGTAATGTCTTAAAAAACATAAATTAAAACAACTTAATAAAAGATCCAACCCTGGACCTCTAGATAAACACAACACACACACACACACACTCACACAAAATGTGGCATTTGCCTCCACTGTTCCACCCCCCGCTAGCGACCATTATTTCAGAATTATTCTACATCTAGCTAGTAAATTGTGACATAGATAAATCATGTTAAATAGTAATTCTGTAGTGAATAACTGCTACATATTGTAAGCCTTGTGGCAACATTGATCTTATTTTTTTTTTAAACTATGTGGTGCATATTTAGCTTGGTCTTATGCACAAAAAGATGCAAAAATAGGTTTCCTCGAATTTAAGCATCCTGTTTGACAATATTGTTATCTGCAAAAATAATGAACATCCTTATTCTATACATAAACACTTGCAGTGCAATTTGGTTTTACAAAGGTGCAAATTTGTTCCTTCTTAGGTAATGCTCTTAACTCAGAGAGGTGCATTGTTATCAGTCTGTAAACAGTATCCATCAGGAATATTCAATGTCATAAGCTTGTGTTTTATGTGACCTATAGACGATTTTATTAACAGTAAGGAGTATATTCAGTTTGGATCACGCACACTATAGGTTATTGTGATAGCTGATCACCTAGATTCAAAAGTTTGCTACAAATAACTTGGGTCAGTGTCAACCTGACCTTTTCTTGCCTTGCCTGCCTACATTTAACTGTTAACAAGCAAGCCTGGGCTAAACAAGCAGCCAAAATTACCTTGTTTCAGAAACACCACACATATGTAGGTGACAGCTGGTAGTAGAGATTGATGACAAGACGCATATGCTGATGTTGCTTAATGGTGTGTTGCCTAATAAACAGAAAAGATAAAGTGGCTCCTGTAATACTGAACTGTATTTTAAAGCATCTGATGATACATTGATAAGTCACCCAAGTTCATTGGGTTGTTTGTTTTGCTAGAGAAAATACACTAGATAAAATGGTTTGTTATTATTCTCATCTTGATATACTCTGTACCTGCAAGGTAAAATAAATAAAGGTCAACATTTATTAAGTCAGTCTGAAAAATAATTTATTTGCAAAGCTTGCATTTAAACAGGTGCAACATTTGTAAAATCTGGTTATTTGGTGCGTTTAACTAAAGAGTTTATCATAAAGCCTGAAGTCATACACTAGAGCGATTATCGGCTCGATCACCTAATTATCGGGTGATCGGGCAAACGCTCTGGTACGATTGTTTGGTTTTTTGAAATGTTTGATTGGCTCCCTATTCTTCAAAGCTGCTGCTGTATATCTATATACTGTGCTGCTCTGACAGCTTTGAAGGTATACTTTAAAGCTATCAGAGCAGCATAACACATAGATATACAGCAGCGGCTATTGCAAGGAGTAGTACAGACAGGGATTAGCTGAAAACGCACTGTGTGAAGAGTGGCTTCGGCTGATTCTTATATGTATTACTGCCTGCAATAAATAACTGCTGCTGTATATCTACCAGTATGTGCTATGCTGCTCTGACAGCTTTGATGGTATCAAAGCTGTCAGAGCAGCATAGTACTAGCCCTGGACCCCCCTCTTCTGCTAGTCCCATCGGTCCCAGCAGAGGAGGTGTATGGTGCCGATAACGGGACATTTCCCTAGCGGGAAATCGTCCCGTTTATAGGCCCACCCGCTGCTGGGACTGATAATCGTCCCAGTGTATGGCCAGCTGAACCGAGATTGTGATAGTATTTTAATAAGATTAAATGCCTAAAGTGTGTATCCTCCGATCTTTATTATAGGGGTGCTATATATACTTTCTGTCAAGTGAACATGTTATAAATCTGGTTTCATGTTTAGGGAAAGGTTTATTCAGGACTTGCATGTAATGCTGGAACAGGATAGTTGTGATGAATGTGGGAAATGTTTAAATGAATGGTCAGGATAAGCTGGAGGGTCAAGGGGCCACAGGGCTTGAGTAATGAGTGAAGCATTTTTTTCATGTCTTATTGCATTGCCTAAATAGACCTTATGCAGATTACATAAAGCAATGGATGTATTCATAGCTTGTCCTGATAGATGAGTTTCAAACACTTAAAACACCTTATTTACTTTCATATAAGTTTCAAATAAACCTGGTTGAAACCTTCTATGCAAAATATTTTAATATAAGCATTAAGGCAGGGCTCAAGAAATCCTGGGAACCAGGTTGCAATTGCAACTAGAATTTGGAATTGGCATGCAGGATTACATTCAGCATTTTCAGTGGTCAGAGGGAATAGGGAAGCAGTGGCTGCTGAAGTTTATTCATGGAGGGCCGTATTCAGAGTTCCGGCCGCAATACAATTGAAGCCGGAGTTTTGCGAAATGTGCTACTGCGCATGCGCAGTAATTTTGTAACGTAATCTACGTTACTTCTTGCAATCTACGTTGAGCTCTGAATACGGCCCGGAGTGACTGTAGAGTCCACTTCTTTCTTACTTCCTCTGCCTGCTAAAAATGCCAGCAGAGAAGGTCACATCATTGTTACCTCTTCTCATCCAGGGCACAGATTATAAATTATATATAGAATCAGTGGTCGAAGTGGAAATTTATAAGTGGCGGTATGGACATTTAGAAGTTGTGGTATGAAAATATAGAAATAATAGAAATGAATGGAGATTTATAGCTTTTCAATTAAACAGGTGGGAGAAGTGACTATGGCATACACCCGTATACCCCCCTCACTTCGAGCCCTGTATAGAACTACAGAGAGAGATGAATGGAAACTCAGTAGCATTTTAGATCTAGCTATATGAATAAATATATTTTACATTAGTATAGCCACCTGCTTTAAAATATCCTCCTGCACACATAAACAAACACACACACACACACACACACACACAAAGAATTAGGCATTTGGGGGCGTGGTTTGGCGGCCATTGGGACAGGATGCAAGCTGGACGGGCTCTGGTAAATCTTCTCCACCACCAGCCATCAGAAGCTTAGACCACAGCTCAGCTACTGCGGTTCTCCTCCCTAGACACGAGGGACATTGGCGGTGCTGATTTCTAATCCCCTAGGTCGGCTACAAAGTTTATTAGGCCTGCAGCTTAAAGTAGAACTAGGGCCTTAATTTGCAGTCTCTGCCCAGCAGCACTGAAGAAGGAGCGCGGATAGTAGCCAGCACACTCACACCAGGCCTATACCCACTGCTACACAGCTCCTCTCCTGTGTGTCTACTCTTGCTGTCCAGGCCTTCCACAACAGGCCAGCTATTCCTTTTGAATGACAGATTTTCAGCTGGAAGCTTCTATAATTATTTCCAACTGCTGTTTCTAGAAAGCTACACTACAGTCATTGGAGTAGATCCAGAACTACGTGTGCCGTACGTTTATTCGCGGAGCGTATTTTCGTGCACCTAAGTTCGTTACACTCCCCTCGGCACACCCCTTGCACGGACGTATTTTGTCAAGATACGCTTCCCAAACCCTACCTTAACTTTTTCACACGTAACCGCTGTCATACGCACACGTACGTATGGGCTGAATGAATTTACGCAGCTAAGCACGCCCATACTGTACACTTTAAATACCACCCCCCGCCTACTTCACGTATTTCAGACGTATTTTGGAGTAACGTAAATTTGGCACGCCCACACGTAAGTATTTAGGTGACACATGCGTGAATGGCCCATATGTTCACAATTACGCTACGTGAATGTGCGTATTTTCTATGGTGCGCATGCACATTGCGTTCTAAACAGCGATTTTACGTCTCTGGCACACGTAAATTCGCTTCGAAGCGTTGTTCTGGATCAGGCCCATTGTACCTGCTTAGATTACTTTGCAGCCATATTGCAACATCTTTTCTTTTTTTTCTTTTTTAAAATCAAAATTTAGCAGATTTCTTACTGTTTGAACTATTTGTTACTGAACTTTCCTATGTTGTTGCATAAGTGATGCAGAGACATAAAAAGGTTCAGCAAACATCAAGCATCTTCAATAAACAAGAGAAACCTGCTCTCTCACCTCCTTCCACGCAAGACTCGCCACCGCGAAAATCTGATGTGGAACTACAACACCCAACGCTGTCTGGGATTACCTCTCAAATTAAACTCATGATTTAAATTTAAATTTGTGCTATGCTGAAAGAGCTCAGATCTGAAATCACCACAATTTGAACCCGCACAGATGCTTTAGAGAGAACGACAGATGAGATTTGCTCCTACCACATTCAGACAGACAAATATCTTACTACCATTAGGTCAGAGTTAGGTTTTCTTAAAAAACAGCTTGAAGATCAGAAGAACCATCCCAGACAGAACAATTTGCGCATCAAATATGTCCCAGAATCTATCTCCAATGCTGCCTCCCTGCTTATTTGGAGGGCTTATTTTAAACATCTGGGACCTGATTCACAGATAAGAAGGAAATAAGTATGCGTGGATTTGCAAAACTAAGTTGAATGTCAACTCCCATGACTCTCCCCTCATTCCTACGGATCTTTTCTGAATTCCACCTCCATAAGGCTACCTTTACTCTCCGGGGCTGATTCAGAACTATTCTTACACCTAAAAAAAGGTGCAAGTGTAGACCTGAGCGATACTATGTTGAACTGCAAGGGGAGGCAAATTTTCATTGTGAAACCAGAATTGGAATTGAGAGGTGAATTTTCTTAGCTGAACTCTAATTTAGATTAAACTTAAAGCTGTGCAGTATTTCAGTTCTATGTGCAAAAGTAAAGTATTTTACCTGCATGCAAAAAAAATTTACATAATTAGCTCCCCTTATATTGGAAAATGGTTTAGCTGAGCTGTACACTTGCACCATGTTTGCCCATACTCCCAAACTGGATCTGCCCCTCGGTACGTATCTTTGTGCAGATTTTGCTAAATTCAGAGTTTGCAAACCCAGCCCATTCAGCCCTATTTAAATGTTTCCCCCCAACCACTTTTCTTAAGATTCTACTTACAGAGTACTAACACTAGGATCTCATTAGGCACTCTGTTGAACAGGTTTCCATGCTTAGTATCTGGATCGTGCATGCGTAGGTTGAAAAAAATTGTCAAGATACACACACAGCCTGCATATATTTAGATATGTTATTACGTGTGAATCAGGGCCCTGGTTCCTGCAGCTACAGATCTCAACAAGCTCAGTGCACAAAGCCTAATTTGGGTCATCCTCCCCATGACCATTATCTCCTAACTCCACTAATTCACAGGTAAGGAGCGAATCCTACAGGCCTTAGGAAATTCATCTCACATTTGTTATCAAGATACTTCATCTCTCATCTTTAACCTGGCTTCCTCATCCATAAGGAAATGGAAAGAACTGACTAAAGTTACACAAGTTTTGTGAGCTAATGGTATCCACTATTAATGGGGGTTCCCTTTTCAGCTGATATTCTCTTATTCTGGCAAAGCCCACTTTGTGAAGTCTCCAAATCAAGGGCTTACTTTGCTAGATTCTCTTGCTCTGTTCCAAGATCTAAGCACCTCTACCTCACCCTCTACTGCTGCAAGATGGGAACCACCTTCACCGGATTGGTATAAAGCCTGACTCACCTGTGCATATGGGACTACTCCTTGTTCAAGTCTCCTACTTATTTGCAGAATTATCCAGCACAAATTAAGATTTCCTCATAGGAAGCGTTCCCTGGACCTTTGGTTTTAGGACTTTTCCCGATCTCTCAGTCTGCTGAATGTCCCAAGGGCATGTAATATACCTGCACTTTATTATCATGGCATATGCATACAGGTCTGTCTTACTACTATGTCTGTTTTGGTTGTTAAACAATTTACCTAACTGTGACATAATTCCTACCTGTTCAGGATTTATTAGGGTTTTCATTGTTTTTATTGCTATTGTTTTTTCAGTGTTATTGGGGTTTTTTGTGTGGTCCCAAGTCCCAAAAGTTAGCCACTGCGCATGCGCCGGAACTTCAGTTATGAGTGTACCGGAACATCTCCGGGGAAAGTCCCGCAGACCATCGTGGGACCTCGCCGAAGGGATAAGTATTCATAAATCTTACCAGCGAAGATGCAAGGCTCATTGCGAGGTGCAGCGAGCTTTGCTTTGATACTTAACGCTAACAGTGATTTTTATAGTAAATGGAGCCCAGTGTGAGAGGTTCTTCAGCACTGTGCAGAACCTCTCACAGTGACAAGTTGCAGAGCGCTGTAATAGTACCAGGGTCAGTGCTAGGTGTCTGGGCACCCTAGGCAAAACTCAGCATGTCTCCCCCCCAATATTACGCCTCCTGTATTTCACAGAGTACCTCCTACACCTCCTGTATTTCACTGAGTACCTCCATGTAACACCTCCTGTATATCACACAGTCCCCCATTATGACAGCCCTTATATATAACACAGTACCCCATATAATACCCCCTGTATATCACACAGTCCCCCATATAACACCCCCTGTATATCACACAGGCCCTCCATATATTGTCAGCCTGCAGAGAGTTACAGCAGTATATGGAGCAGTACTTCTTCTTCACCTCCCAGTTCCACCCTGACTTTCTTCAGCCCCGGGCTAATCCTACAGCCAGCATCACCTGGACTACAAAGCACACCTCTGGGGAGGGGCATCACCATGATCACCCCCCTCTAAATCTGAACCTGACATCAACAGACCTCTAAGCCTGCATCTGGGCACAGTCCCTCTCTGTCGGTCCCTTTCCGACAGTGGGTGCCCACCAGGGAATTTCCTCAGCTCGCCGACGGGCCAGTCCGATGCTGTAACACCCCCACACTTTGTCCTCTCTTCTTCTGTCGGGTCCACTGTCAAAGCACTGCAGAATCTCAAGCTACTGTACTGACAGTAGACCCAATAATTGCAAATGCCAGTACACTACAAGATATCAGGAGCTTGCTCCCGATATAAATCAAACATGTCAAAAGACGAAAAAATAGTACCAGAGCATTTTTGGTACGTAAATTTGGCGTTTGATAAATTGATCTTTCTCACTAACTACAACTATTATTTTCCAGATCACCCGATAATTGAATGATGGGGCCAATAATAGCTCTAGTATATGGCCAGCTGAAGATCAGGCTTAATAGGCAGAAGTGACTCTTATCTGATGTCACAGTCTATGTTTCTGTGTAATTGTAATTAATTCTTAGGCCTGTGTCCATATAAATTATTCATCTCTGTAAGGTGGTGTTAATTCTTCTATGATCCTAGCACATGACTACGAGTCTCTGAGCAAGAATGTAAACTAGATCACAGATTCTAGCTGACTTATTTAGTTTGTTGTTTCCTTTATGAGATGGTGCCCAACGGAGCGCATGTCTCAGTGATCAGATCTACTTTGATCAAGACAACGAGAGGGAAAATTTCTTTTTTTTTTTTGCTTCATTTATTCCTGCACAAACAGTAACACACCCTCAAATAAGGACCCTACATGTACACTGCAAATGGCTTGTGTGAGAACCCTTGTCACTTCCTTTACAATCTCGTGCTCCTTTCCTCCAGCTCAACAAAACTGTAGTTTTAATTCTGCACAGCAAAGCCTATGAAAATGTGTCAGCAATGGAAATAGCCAATCAGTGGCATTACATCAGTACAAGGCTAGATGGCCAACACTGAAGTCACAAAATCAAATGTTATCAGTTTTCAAGTTATGCTAATGAGCCTAATAAAAGCTTCTGGTAGTTTGTGCAAAACTGCACAATGAGCACAGCTATTTAATCAGACAAGAAAAGGCAATGGATGGGAAGAGATCTGAAATGACACACAAGACACACTTTCACATTGTGCTCATTTTTTGGGGGATTGTATTTTTTTCTTCTGTTATTGTTGGTTGATTGGTACTGAATAAATTCTAAACAATGCTATGTTTAAAAGTTGTATATTGTACATGCCATTCTGTTACTTGTATAGGATTTACAATCTCTGAATTATACATTTCTGATTATGGTATTTTGTTACAAATGATTAAATCAAAGGTATTTTTTGGGCAACGTTTTTTCAATATTTTTTATATTTATTGTTTTACTGCATTAATATAATTAATGAAGTGTTTACACTGTACATAACTTCATGCCCGTACGCTATGTGCCACACTTGATTGCCATCCAGAGCTACCAATGTGTGTGCTTTAGGTTTCACACAGCCTACCCAAAATTTTTCAACTGCATGTACGCAGTTCATACTGCATTTTGATTTGCGTGCGCCTTTAGATCAGGCCCATTGTGTGCAGAGACAAACAGGGCAGTATGGCCATCAGACAATTGTACTCCATGGACCAGATTCAGACGTTGAAAATAAGAGGGGAAAGTTACTCCTGGGCAAAACCATATTGATTTCAGGGGGAGTCAAGTGCAGGGATATATCTTTAAATTGCTTTCTGCACACAGATTGTGACCAGCCTTACTTTTACACCTGGTTTGCCGACTTTTAAAGGCTTCCCTCCGGGAGTTCCCAGAGGAAAGCCATGGATGCATGCAGGGGGTGGGGCTTAATGGTGCGATTTATGCAAATTGTGCCATTAAGCCCCAACCCTGACTAGCAATTACCCCTTTTGGGGTTTCATAGGGATGGAGGTGGGTCTTGATGACGCAATTTGCATCATCACGTCCCTAGCAACACTAGTAAACTAGTGTTGTTAGGCAGGGGGCAGGAATTGAGGCCGTGGTTTTGTGGGAGATTTGCCGGCTCTCCCGGGATACCGGGAGAACTGCCCAAATTTTGTGAGTCTCCCAGACATTCCAGGAGAGTCGGCAACTATGTTTTACACTGTTATTTAGACTTGACCTGGAAAACACCACCTTTAAACTTTAATACTGTTTGCAACAGATAAAATTTGCCTCCCCTGAAATCAACATGATTTTTCCCAGGAGTAACTTTCCTCTCATTTTCAATCTCTGGATCTGGTCCCATGTGTGGAGATATATTTTATTATAGAGGTAATACATTCATTATATAGGAAATTGCACTTTCTCAGGTGCTTTCTTTTATACATTTAATAGTTCATAATAAAGCAAAGTGTTGATATTCAATGAAATATCTAACCATCTAGTCT
Organism: Limnodynastes dumerilii; assembly: GCA_011038615.1. Taxonomy (NCBI): domain Eukaryota; kingdom Metazoa; phylum Chordata; class Amphibia; order Anura; family Limnodynastidae; genus Limnodynastes; species Limnodynastes dumerilii. The sequence continues at coordinate 400,447 of WWET01000275.1, forward strand.
ATGAACTTCAACAGTATTAGTTATTATACCAGTATGAAACACACACATCCCAAACAGGAGTGTTGGTCATTTTCACCTGGTTTTTCAAAGTAGTCTTCGTGGGAAGCTGGAAATGAAAATCTAGTATCCTTAGTATGACTACACATAATTCATAAAATACTGATGAAGAAGAGTAGTTGGATAAGAAATGTTGAGTGAGTTAAAAATGTAAATTCACTGGATTAATTCACTGTATCTGTGCAAAATACACAAAGGTAAATTCTAACTGCAATTGTTTGGCATAAATAACAGTATGTTTTCCTTTTTACAAAGAATTCTGTGAATATCACACTGTGCAGTTAGCATTGTTAGAAATATTAGCTTCAGGTTAGAAACAGAAAATAGATGGAGTCAACATGTAACCTCTCTGTCTCTGTTAGATGTTAAAAGACCCGCAAAGTATTACAAGTCTGTTGCCAGCTTGAATTCGGGCTGTGTCCTGCGGGATGGCTGGTGACAACTGACACCTATGACCTCTGTGTCTGTTGAAGTCTCAGTGAGATGGAGTCTTGAAAGTTCGATTATTACTGACAGGTTTGTAAGTGAGAGGAAGCTGATCTCTCTGCAAAGAGCTGATAACTTGAGACAAGCTTTAACTGGGATGCAATGAGACAAGCAGTTTGGTAAAAACTCACAAAATACAGACAATGTGGATTTGTAAGGTAATGTGTTTAACATCCGGGCAGACTAGATGAACCATGTGACTCTTATCTGCCCACACTTTCTAATGACTTCAAACTTTCTACAGACTTATTAACTAATTTGCTCGGTAATTGTAGCTCAGTTAATATTAAATATAGCTGAAAACTGATCTTGGGTATCAACCAATTATTGATACTTTGCAGAAACAACTTATTTTTGATAATTAGCTTTGACTTTCCTGCTGTTTTGGTCTTTAGCATGGTCTTTAGTCATTGTTGACTGTAATATTTAACTTGACCTCACATTAGGACATGCTATTATTTACAAGGCAATTGTATGTTGGGTGCATACACAAACCTGAGATGGAAGTGGCCATTCCAGGTAGTTCAAGCAGTCTTGGTAGTAACACTATTTACATGATGTAAAAATTAATCACATTCACAATCAGTCAGAACTTTAAAGTGAGTATGGTGTGTTCCTACAACAACATTGCAGGACCCCTCCGTCCCTCCTTTACAAGTAAGGGGAGATCTGATGTATGCTACATATCAAAACGGTGTGTCACTCAATGCGCATCTGCAGGGACTTGTATGTATACTTGTGTTTTATTATAGATTATTCTTATAATCTCTTTTATCCTTGATCTGTGTCAGTTGTAAAGGGCACATATGGGGGCTGATCCAGAGCTGCACTTACACCCTTTTTTATAGTGGCAGGTGTGGACCTAAGGAAAACCATATTAAACCGCAGGGGAAGACAGATTTAAACTGTTAAAATAAAATTGAGTTGAGAGACAAATTTTCTTAACTGACTGTAATTCAAAAATTAAACATGAAGGACCTCATCCAAATGTCCGTTCGCCATCTGACTTGCGTAAGCTGCTTGTGGAAGGACACGGATCCATGTGGAGAACTCAAGGTAGGGTTCTACATTCTCCATGCAGAGAATGTAAGTCATCCAAAGTTCGCGCGAGACATGGGAGTTTACTTCCCTCACATGTGGACTTATAGACATCCGTTCCTATGGAACACGCACAGAGGTCTGGATCAGGCCCAAAGTTATGCAATATGCGAGTTCTGTGTGTAAAAGCAAGGTATTTACCTTGGATGCAAAAAAATGAACATTCATTTGCACCCCTTACATTGCTACATGGTATTGCTCAAGTCTACACTTGTGCCTGTCTTGCCTACACACTCAAACTCTTGATCAGTTCCATCATGTTTTACATAGTGTCAGCCTGGCCTCTCAATCTGACCCTCCTTCTGTGTATGTGATGGGGAGACAGAGCTCATTTGTTGTTGATTCTTCATGCTTTGAACTTTTGAACATACGTGTGTTTGTGTGTGTATGTGTGTAAATATGACCCCAACATAAATGCCCTTGTGCCTTTAAGTTTATTACTTTCCTGTGTTAGCAACGTCATTGAGAAGGAGGGCCACCTCCCCCCTTTTACCGTCTGTCCCTGTTAATTAGAAGTGCCCATATTGGGGAAATTAACTATGAAATACTAAAAAATGATGAATTATCCCTTGTTTGAAAGTATAAATTAAAGGTTTAGTGTATATAAAATTTGTCATGTTTAATTGCAAGTTCAATTAAAATTCCAGATAATGATGATTTATACGGGTTTCTGTGCAATTTGATATTCATTAGCGGAGCCAGACACACGCCGATATTAGCTCATTTATTATGCTTCCTTTTGTTGAACTAAGCCTCGTGAAAGCAATCTGCTGAAACTTTGCTAAACTCATTCAGCTAAATGAATATTTGGCAGCTGTTGCTGTTATTGAGTTGGTCACCGTGCCTTCGTTTCACTCATTTAGTGCATAAATCATACCCAGGGAATGATAAACAGGAGCTGCTCATTACAGAACCATCTAGGGAGGTTATGGCTGACACTACACAGCAACCGCATGACAGGAA
>WWET01000275.1:426193-442017 GCA_011038615.1 Limnodynastes dumerilii
CAGAGAAGGGAGAGGGGGGACATGATTGCAGCTTTCAAATACATCAAGGGTTGTGACCAGCTAGAGGAGGGGGCATTTTTCAAAAGAAAAGGTGTAATAGAACACGAGGGCATGGATATAAACTGGAGGGCGGTAGATTCAAAGGAAATGTGCGGAAAAATTACTTCACTGAAAGGGTGATAGATAAATGGAATATTCTCCCGTCTGAGGTGGTTGAGGCCAATACAGTAGAACAATTTAAACATGCTTGGGTTAAATATAAGGGTATCCTAAATTGAAACCCAAATTGAGGGTAAATAGGGTCTAGGGTCAGTATAGTTTTCAATAAACAAATGGGCAGACTAGATGGGCCATGTGGCTCTTATCTGCCGTCACTTTCTATGTTTCTATGTTAATAAATTGAGGATAAATAGGGTCTAGGGTCAGTATAGTTTTGAATAAACAAATGGGCAGACTAGATGGGCCATGTGGCTCTTATCTGCCGTCACTTTCTATGTTTCTATGTTAATAGCAGGTGCCTAAGTATTAGTTATTGTCTAATAATAATTACTGCATATTTATTGTTGGATCCTATTTAAGAATTTGCACTAATAGCTTTAATTTCAATCTTTAGCTGGGTAATCATTAATATTATTAGGATATATCCTTTATATGTTTAACAGAGTAATTTTCAGCCTCTATGCCATTATAACTGGCTAATATGATTCATTATATTGAAGTGAACCCTGGGCTCACAATTATATAGCATTTTGGAGTCCAGGAATCAATCAGTAGTTATATGATCACTACTACTTCCCGAGGCAGGGCTATGACCAATATTTAATAATTTATATATAGTGGCAGAACAGGTTCAATAAGGGTCAATTATAGAGGGTGGAGTTGTTTGTTATATTTTAATCACTTTTTCTTCTCATTCACCTTATTCTTTGTTTTATATATTTTGCAAGGTTCCATCAATTTTTAATATATATCAATAAAATTTAATTTTTTATGGATTCAATCAGGTATTTTGGATAGCTCATAAGAGTGTGCTATAGTGATTTTCTTCTTTTTTCTTTTGTGTCAGAAATATACTATAAAAATGTCTTGTATATAAATGTTGGCTAGTTCAGACTTCCTCAGGGGATAAAATACATAGTTGTTGAAAGACTCTATATTTTATTCCCTGAGGAAGTCTTAACTAACCAACACAGCTATAGGACGAAATGCGTTGATACCCTTAATACTTGACTTTATTGTGAACAGTGGAAATATCACTTTTAATCATCTTGCCCAAAAGCCTCCATATTAACAACACACCAGTGGGACTTGGAGAAAGTCTTTAAAGACTGCATATATGCAGTCTTTAAAGACAGTATTAAGTGGTGTAAAACTTTAGTGCACTGGTGCCCAAACTAAATGAAAGTGCAACTCATGACATGAACTAACCAGCAACAGCCATTATTTAACTGCTTTGTGAAAGCAGAAACATATCGGGACTTACTATACAACGTTTTCTGATCTCTTGGACCGAAAAGTACTTGCTTTTAGTAGGACAGCATTACACGCTGGGGGAAGAAGTTGGCTTGTGCATGCTTCCATGTTTTCAGCTGTATATATTTCAAATTGTGAAGAACAATGTAGATTATGTAGCCCTTTACAATTTTATCAATCAGTATAAACAAGACTGGGTAGTAACAGACTGGGTGGGTAAGTGGGCCCTGCTCACAAGCTTACACTCTATAGGACAGTGGATTTGATACATAAGGGCCAGTGCTATATATCACACAATGGACCAGCCAGGTTGTATGGTTAAGTGCTCAGTGCTCTGTATGATCCAGTCACACAGCAATGTTAGTAGCAGAGACGAGGGAATTTAAAAATATAAATAAAGAGCAGAGGATAGTCTTAATGGGCGAGGAAGGTTATTCCAGAGAGTGTGTGCAGCCTGGGAGAAGTTTGGTAACCGGAAATCAGAGTATTTGTGAAGCGTAGAAGAGAATTGTAAATCTTGTGATGATCTGAGAGAATGAGCTGGGATATATCTTGAGATAAATGAGTTAAATGTATGCATGCAGGTGCAGTTTTGTTCATGGCTTTATAGGTTAGCAAGAGGATTTTGTATTTGATTCTGTTGTATACAGGCAACCAATATAAGATTGACTGAGTAGACTAGCTCTAGATGAACATTTTGCAAGAAAAATCAGACTTGCTGTTTGCCTGGATTATAGACTGTAGAGGGGTAACTTTATATTGTGGGAGTCCAATAAGGAGCAGTAATCAATGCGGGAGATCATTAGTGCATAAATTAGAGTTTTAGCATTGTCTTGTGAGAGAGATTTTCGTATTCTGGAAATTTTTTTAGGTGTGTTTAACATGATTTAGAAACAGACTGTATGTGAGGCACGGTTGCTGAAATATCAGGTGTGGATAGGTAGATTTGTGTATCATCTGTATGGATATTATATTGAAAACCAAATGACTTTATTAAATAGAAGAAATAATGGGCAGAAAAAAAGTGCTGAGGATAATAAAAAAAATATTTAGCTCATATAGGCATACAGGTAACTAAATAAATGATGGGGACCTAACTAAACATCCATTTAAAATGTCTTAAAAGTCCACATTAGTTCCTAATGGGATAGCTGTAAAGTCCAAGCACTTTCTTTTCTTCACAATCCCGAGGACGATGTAGCTCACAGAGCCCTTCGGGAAATACTGCAGATAAGGTCCGAACTTGCAGGATAAAAAAAGAACTATGGTCAACGTTGGTAGGAGATCGGCTTGAATGGTAATCTGTATAGAGAACTCCTTGACGTATTTCGGGCCATTGTCTTTCTCAAAAATATTAAGTATTAAGACTTTATTAGTTGTCCAAGACGAGGTATAGGATTGTAACATTTGTATGAGAATAGATTGGTCAACAGTGTCAATAGCAGCAGAAAAAGGAGAATTAGAAGAGTAGTGATTTTTAGATTTACCAGTGATTAAATCATTGGTCAATGCAGTTTCGGTGGAGTGTTGAGAACAAAAGCCTGACTGAAGAGGATCTAGAAGATTGTGTAAGGAAAGGAAGTGAGTGAGGCGAGTGTAGGAAGGTCTTTCAAGCAGCTTTGAAGGGCATGGGAGCTGGGAAATGGGCCGATAATTTTGGGGAAAGTTTGGGTCTGAGTTTTGTTTTTTCAGAATTGGAGTAATCAGTGCATGCTTGAATAAAGAGGGGAAGATACCAGTCATAAGAGAGAGATTGAAGATTGTAGTTAAAGTTGGAATAAGCACAGAAGGTAGACTTTCAACTAACTTGTGAGGGTACGGGATCAAGAGGACTGGTAGTAGAGTAGAAAGAGAAGAAAAGAGCAGATACTTTCTCTTCATTTGTGAGAAGTTATGAGGACATGGTGCCAGAGGGTGGAGGAAGGGTGTTAGATAGTATTTTATATAATACATATGTATTACCATCTGTTAGTATTGTAAAAATGTATGGGCTTTATTTAATAATATTGGATAAATCATCAGATAGCACTGTATGTGGTCAGGATGACAGCACTGAGAATTGTAAGGCACAGGCTCTTATAATGGTTCATTTATGAGGTTCAGCATTTCAGCAATTTCATTCTCACCGATTTCTTTCTGGCAGTAAATTAAATACGGAAAACAAGAGAGATAATAAAAACATGAAGAAAATAACAGTTTCCTTTGTGTTTTCATTATCTTTCCATTTTAGAAATGAAGCCATATATTATATGGAGGAATATAGAGGAATATGAGCAAATGTAAGTAAGTGACGGAGGATAGTAATGCTCAAACACACCCACCTTAACAGTTGCTATGGTATACTGTATGTGTTCAGTTGTTTGTAAACACTGTTCAGTATCTTTAATATTTCTGGTATTTGCAGTTTATTATGTAATACAGTATTGATGGCATATTAAAGAAAAAACACTTTTTTCATTTTAATTAGGATGTCAATGTAGATTTAAAAAACTTTTTAGCTTCTTTACTATAAGATTAAGGCTTTCTTTATTTAATTTTATTTGTAGCAAAGAAGGCTTAATTAAACTATTAATTTATACTTAATAATGTCAGCAGCAATTCAAAGTAATTAAAATTAAAGAGTATTTTAATAATTAAAATGCTCTTTGTAACCACACTTACTAACTTACTTAACAACAACCTCTTAATTTCTCTGCATATGACTAGATAGTGCATTGTGAAATTCAAATGTAATCATTGCTTTTGAGCAAGTCCCTGGAATTTATTATTTGGATATTGAGAACTATAATGCAAGTTTGCAAAATCCATTTAACTGTCTTGGCAGTTATGCAAAGAGGAATGTTAACATGAAAACAAATTTGCCTAGCAATGGCTGCCTTGAATGGCCTCCCCTTGACATCGACGCGTTTCTGCTGACTCCTCAGCATTTTTCAAGGTAAAACACATTGATGTCCAGGAGAGTTCATCTTATTTTATGTATATGGTTTTATGAGATATTTTATTTTGCTCTACTATTTGAACCTTTTCTTTTTTCCTTTTGGGTTACTACTGCTGTTTTTGGAATTGCTACCTTAATCAACAATACTTGGAACTAAGAATGTTTAAAAGACCTGTGTTTGAAATAGGGTTCTTGGAGAGAAAATAGAATTGCAGTGGATGCTCACTATCTGGATATATTAGAACCATATTGGAATTTTTAATTAATGTCTTTTGGTTTACTGTAGCTCTCCTAATGCGCTTCTATTTTTTTTGGGTAGTGGACCAAAAGTATTGTTACTTTGGAGCTGCAGATTTAAGTGCAGGGTAAGGGTTTGATTTCTTTTAATCCATTTGTGTTGTCAGTTATGTTTAAGCACTATATTTTACTTGGTGAATTGTAGGTATTAGACTCTGAGTTGTCTGGTTTGCACTATATGTACATCTGTGCTTATGATAAGCAAGCAAGTCATTGATTGAATTGGTATTAGAATTATTTTGTAAATTCATGTAATTTATTAAATGGGCAACATGTTTTTGGTCTATTTACTTTTAAAACCTCTTGCTCCTTGAACACATTCTGATATTATACTGCAGCAATCCTGTAGGTTATATAAAACTGTCTCTCTCTGTGATTTGACTGGTGTAGCGATGTTCATCTTTGCAGGGGTTAACTGTCCCTGTAGCAGATAGGAATTTGCTTGTCAGAGTTGGTGGCATCTGCCTTGATTTAGTTTTACTGGGATGAGGCTGGTGTCTACATGATGATATAGCCTTGCTGGATATGGGGGAATTTGTTACCTTTTGCTTTGACAGGAAGATAATTGCTGATGGTTAACACAGAAAGGAGTCAATGCCATTGGTCTAGTGACAGCACCTGGAAAGAATGTTGAGTCAGCAGCCAGGAATTGAAGTGACCTCAGGCCTCCCAGGCACAATGTACCCTATGAAAGTATTGAGCTGGAACTGCCGAAATAAAAGGCACAATTCAAAAATCAAAAACACTGTTTAATTACTATTTTCTATCCTACTTCATTTGACAAGAGCACTAATATTATATATTTAAATGTAAACACCGTCCTATTGTTCAGTTGAAACTTGTATAGTGATAGATGTGCATGTATAGCATAAAAAAGTAAAAAAGTACATAGTACATACATGGGTATTTTCTATATCCTCTTAAGAGAACAAGATATTTATGAACATTGGGCCGTATCCAGAACTACGTACGTCTTCCATAGACGGACGTAATTCACTGAACAATAGCTACTGCGCATGCGTAGTTGCTATTGTACGTAATCTGCGTATAGTTTCGATACGTAGATTGCGTATATGCGGTCTAAAATCCGGATCTTGATGCAACCTGTAAAAGTGTTTGGAATTTTTTTCTGGCTTATTTAGAGGGTGCAAAATACAATGTTTAAATTATTTGATGCTTGAGTGTTTGGCATGTAAATATGTTGAAAATGAAATAAGTAAAATAAAAATATTTTTTAATCATTAAATTGCACTTGCCAACTAAATGAAATATAACTTTTCCAAACCTCATCTCACATTTGTAGACATAATAAAACATGGGGAAAGTTGATATTTGACATATAGAAGTACATGGAAGTGTTTAAACTTCATTTGGCATGAGAAAACGTGAATAAGTTAGACATGACCCCTAGCAGGTGCATATGTTTAATTGTATCTGGAGTGCACGGCCAGCCATGCTCTAATGTTGATCAGGTGCAGTTGCGGAGGCACTCCCATCCATCTCATTGACTAAGTCCCTCAACCCACACACGCCCAAGGTACACCCTTCAGCACGCAAATAGATTTGCCACCATTTCCGTAGACAAAAGGATACACCTGGTGATGAGGTCTGAAATGGGTAACAGAACACAGCTGAGTGATTACAACTGAAAGCACCTGAACAGAAAGACCAGAAGGAGATTGATAGCAGGGGGAAGATCATGTGATTGAAGCAAAAGATAAATGAAAGTACTAAGAGAAATACTATGATCATGACAGTTGCGTCAGTCTCCTAACTGAGCCCCATTTCACAACCCATAAGATAATATACAGAGGCATATATACCTCTTCGTAAGTCCATAAACTTTATACATTTTATTATACTCCTAGAATTTCCAAAATAACGTCTCGAATAAGATTTACTAGGCTGCGGGTTTGGAAATTGGAGTTATTGCCCATAGCATCCAATCAGATTGTAGCTATCACTTTCCTATTACATACTAGAGAATATAGCTAGAATCTGATTGGTTGCAATGGCAACATCTCCAATTTTCCAAACCCACATAGTAAATCTGCTTAGTAAATCTGGCCCCAAGAGTTAAAGGAGACAACACAAGACAATTCTTAATCAACTTTAATATTTAATAAAGAATTAAGCAAAGTACATGAATAATACTTAGCTTCGGCTGGTAGTTATTGCTTGATAATGATCAACAGGTTTGCCCCCTATCTCTATTGTTGTCAAGCTGGAAAAGGTCAGCGGGTACGTCTGCACTCAGTCAGGTCAGTCCTGGTGCCAAGTCCTTTATACCCCGACAACAACAGAGATGAAACTCCCTACCTTATTAGGGTATAATCAGGATTTAAGCAAGTTAATTGGTACTACTTATCTAACTAACTAATACGTTCCACATATGCGTAATATAGTCTAGCATTGCATAATGTTAGTATCACATACCATCTGCTCCCACCAAGCTGCCTTATCGGCATATCTTAGCCTTTGATGTCTGGTTCTACACAATATTAATAACACGTTTGCATAAAAGCACATTAAATATGGAGTACGGCAATTATCTTGGGCTGTCCAGACACAGGCCTTAATTTGTCTTCACTAGGACAGAATTATTTATTTATTTATTTACTAACAGGTTTTTATATAGCGCTAGCAGATTACAAAGCACTTTACAATTTTAACAATCATTATAACAAGACTGGGTGGTAACAGACCGATTGGGTAGGGCCCTGCCGCAAGCCTACACTCTATGGCCTGGTTTCACAACCGCGGGCATATTACACATACGTCCTTAATTTACCAATAATAGCTACTACACATGCGTAGTGACTATTTTATGTAATCTAGATATCGTTTTGTTACGTAGATTGCGTATATGCGGTCTTTAAGACTGCATATACGCAATCTACATATCAAAATGATACGTAGATGAAGTAAAATAGTAACTATACATGCGTATTAGCTATTATCGGTAAATTAAGGACATATGTGTAATACGTCCACGGTTGTGAATCCAGGAATATAGGACATTAAGGATTGATACATAAGGAAAAGTGCTATATATCACACAATGGACCAGCCAGCGTGTAAAGTAAAAGTGTTCAGTGCTCTATATAAATATTGTAAATGGGGTTGACAACTATTAAGCAGTAGGTTGTGCAAGTTGATCAGCTTGTCTGAAGAGATGAGTTTTAAGGGAGCACTTGAAAGTTTGTAGAGTAGAGGATAGTCTTATTGGGTGAGGAAGGTTTTTCCAGAGAATGGGGCAGATCCAGTCCTACATCCGCCGTCGTTTTTACGGCGGCCTAGTGCGTAAAAATGGCATTTCTGACATTCTGCGCATGCATCGGGCAGATGTTGCCCGGCGTAATCCATGGCTCTAGCTGCCATGGATCTGGTGTCCGTAACTACGTTGTAGTTATGGATTGATTAAGAAATGTCTTGTGTTGTCTCCTTTAACTCTTGGGGCCAGATTTACTAAGCAGATTTACTATGTGGGTTTAGAATAGTGGAGATGTTGCCCTTGCAACCATCAGATTCTAGCTACATTCTCTAGTATGTAATAGGAAAGTGATAGCTAGAATCTGATTGGATGCTTTGGGCAACAACTCCAATTTCCAAACCTGCAGCCTAGTAAATCTGGACCCTGGCATTTAAAAAACCTTCGATTTACACCAGCAGAAAGGCTTTCCAGTTATTCAAGACGTTATTTTGGAAATTCTAGGAGTATAACAAAATGTATAAAGTTTATGGGCTTATGAAGAGGTATATATGCCTCTGTATATTATCTTATGGGTTGTGAAATATTGAATGGGGCTCAGTTAGGAGACTGACGCAACTGTCATGATCATAGTATTTCTCTTAGTACTTTCATTTATCTTTTGCTTCAATCACATGATCTCCCCCCTGCTATCATTCTCCTTCTGGTCTTCTGATCTTTCTGTTCAGGTGCTTTCAGTTGTAATCACTCAGCTGTGTTCTGTTACCCAAGGGGCGTGCTGCACTGTAACTATGCTGTAGTTACGGAAGGTAGGTGGGGGGAGGGAGATAAATTAGTAAGGGAGGGCTGGGTTAGGGGGCACTCCCCGACACTCCCCCTGTACTGGCGTACTTACCCACTGTTACGGCGCAACAGTGGATTATTACGCCGGGAATCTTTTCGTAGCCCCCTAACCCAGCCTACGCTGGCCGTACTTACGAAGGACGGCACAGCGTAGCTCTGGATCAGGCCCAATGGGTGCAGCATGGAAAGATTCATGTAACTGGAAATCAGAGCATTTGTTTAGAGTATAGAAGAGAAGTAAGTCCTGTGAAGATCTGAGAGAGCGAGCTGGGATATATCTTGAGATTAGTAAGGATATAGGTGCAGTGTTATTGATGGCTTTGTAGGTTAGCAAAAGGATTTTGTATTTGAATGTATAGCATATCGGCAACCAATGTAGAGATTGACAGTGGAGCAGTTCTAGAAGAGTGTTTTGCAAGAAAAATCAGTCTAGCTTCTGCATGCAATATGGATTGTAGTTTTATAATGTGGGAGTGCAATAAGAAGAGCATTGCAATAATCAATGCGAGAGATGATTAGTGCATGAGAGTTTTAGCAGTCTTGTGTGAGATATTTGTGTATTCTGGAATTTTTTTTAGATGTATATAACAGGATTTAGAAACAGTTTGTATATGGGGATCAAAGGACAGTTCAGAGTCAAGGATGACACCTAAGCTTTGAGTTGTAAGAATAGGGTTTATATCATTGGGTTGGATCCAGACTTAAGAAGGAGCTTCAAATTGAGAGTGGAAAGTTACTCCTGGGCTAAACCATGTTGATTTCAGGGGAGTCATATTTCATCTGTTGCAAACAGTATTAGAGTTGAGAGGTGATGTTTCCTATCCCAAGTCTAAATAACAGTGTAATAGTAAAGCTGTTCAGTATCTGTGTGCAGTAAGCAATTCAAAGATATATCCCTGCATGCAAAGAATACAAGTAACTTGACTCCCACTGCAATCAACATGGTTTAGCTCAAGAGCAACTAATTTCAAGCACTTAAGTTTGGATCCAGCCCCTCTGTTTAATGTTGTTTGTCTCTTCCAGGCTCTCTCCATTTTGCCTAACCAGTGTTATCACACCTCCACTGTGGGTTTCCTCCTTATATATACAATGGAACACCGGCGCTTCACCTAGTCTAAGCGCAGCTGTCACAATCAGGAGCCTACTCCTGCACAGAAACACATTAGCAAAAGGAAAGAAAGTGCTGAAGCTGGGACCAATAATCCTAGCAGAAGAGGGGAGGGGGCAGCGCTCTCTGTTGCTTCTGCTGCTTTATATCTATGTGCAAAGCTGCTCTGACAGCTTTGCAGGTATACTTTAAAGCTGTCAGAGCAGCATAGTACATAGATATACAGCAGCGGCTATTGTATTCAGTAATACAGATAAGAATCAGCCGAAGCTGCGCTTCACACGTCGTGGTTTCGGCTGATCCCTATCTGTACTACTCCTGCAATAGCCGCTGCTTTGTAGATATAAAGCAGCAGCAGCTCTGAACAATAGGGAGTCATTCAGCTTGCTGATAGGCTCCCTTAAAATATTGGGATCTTTCTGTCGATTTAAATCAAACATGCTGAAAGATCAAATAATCGCACCAGAGCGTTTCTGGTGCGTTTATTTGATGTTTCAAAAATTGATCTGTACCATACACTAGAGCGATTATTTGCCCGATCACCCGATAATTGGGAGATCGGGCCGATAAAGTGAAATAGAAGCTTTGCACTCAAACAATGCAGAAACATGTTAAACAAATTAGCACAAGGCCTTGCTTTGTCAGACACTATTACAAAGTACTCACCTAATTTACAAGTTATACAAGAAATATTACAAACATAGTAAATATATTTTCTTCATCCAACATGCATTTCAGAATTTAATGGATGCCATGGATAGATTTCTGTTTTGCCAGGTTTATTTGATTTAATAAATATTTGGAAATGACCTACCAATTTGCAGCAGTGCAGTTAGTGGGGGAATGTAGACTTACCATTGTTGTAAATACAAAAAAAAAAAATGTAATTGAAACTAGTGAAAGTATTCTTACACAAATATAAATAACCATATAACGCACCAGAAGTTTTGTTGAAAAAACCCAAAACATAAAATGCAGCATACACTGTCATGTGGCTTTTTGTTAAATTTTTGTTTTAGTGGTTTATAATATTGTCCCACAGATTTTCAGAAACAATTCTAGAGACCTAAAAATTGTTCTGTTATTGGGCTGGCCTGGTTCCCCATTTAACACAATCTGATTGGAGTATACAGTATGTATGCTCATAATTGCAGTGCTAAAAATATAAGATAAAACCATAATTCTTTCTTGCTTTTTATTTACATTTTCATTAAACCAGATTGCAGATTATTGGGAATACTCTCTCAGCACCCAGATTAGTAAAGCATCCTAAACTTTTGGTCTTTTTTGGGACTGAGAATTTACATTCACAAAGTAAAACAAGTCTCCTAATTATAATGTGTATCTTTTATCAAGCTATTACAAAATATACCTCTACAGTTTAAAGTTTATAGTATAATTTTTAATACAATGGCTGGGACTTGTGTAAACAAAGAATCTCAATAGATTATCAGTTGTTAGTTAAATGAGTTACAATATTATAATTACAAATAAAGCAATTGAGAGTTTTTGTAGTTGACCCTGTACAAAGTAGAGGGACAAAGCATTATTGTTATTGAAAAATTGCAATTTATACATGGCGTTATATACATTGTGGGCCTTCATGAGACAATCACATCTGTATATCTGTAGTAATTATGGACCAGATCCAGACTTACATAATATTGGTATTCCCCTCTTTACAAGAAAGTCTTTGCAAATGCTCACATTCGGCAACCTGGCATGTGCGCACAGCAGACATCCAGCTGTGGGGTGGGAAGCGTAGGGCGTGTATGCTAGATGACAAGGGGTTCTATGTAAATTTTACATCAAGGGTGTGCTTATGCTCTAACGGACTATCTAGATTTCTGAGCAGTCTGTATTTTAAATGAGATTGGTACAGAAATCTTAAAGTAGGCTATCATAAGGCCGTAAGTGTAAGCAGAATGGACTTCTCTTGTCTGCACGCCACTCAGGATACAGCATGGATCTGGCTAAGGAGTGGAGGTCTGGATCCAGTCCTATATTTCTGCGCCTTCTTTGGTGCAAAACTGTGGCTTCTTAAGTGTGGTCCTTTAGGAAATGACCTACTACGCATGTGTAGTAGGTCATTTATGCAATCTATGTACCATTTAGTCTTTAAAGACCGCACTTAGAAATTTAAGAAGGCCACGGCAGCCTCTGTTCTTTTTAAAAAGAGTGGGTGGGGGGGATTTAAATTAGCTGGAGAGGGCGTGGGGAAGGGATCACCATTTGTATTTTCCTTCTTAATACGGAAAATCCGAATGGTTAGTTATGGAAACCCTATGGCACTCTTAAGGTCCCCCATAATGTTCCTAAAAACGGAGGCTGGTTGGAGGGCACATCAGGTGAGTTAGGTGCAGATACTGCCTAACTCGTTCTGTGAATACGGTCTGTAAATAAAGAGCGTTTTTTTGTTTTTTTATTAAAAAGAAATTATCTTTTTATCAGGAACAATTGGGTCAATGGGCCTGATCCAGAACTACGCTGGCCCGCTGACCCTAAGTACGGCCAGTGTAGCTCTGGTGTACTTCTTCTGTCACTCCCCCTGTGTGAGTGTAGTTACACACAGTTACGCCGGATGAAGGCTACCCTAACTTCAGCCGGCGTAACTGTGTGTAACTACGCTCACACAGGAGTGTAAAGTGTCTAACCCAGCCCTCCCATCCTAATTTCCCTCCCTCCCCCTGCCCAACTTCCGTAACTACAGCATAGTTACCAAGCTGCGCGCCCCTTCGTCCGTAACTACGCTGTAGTTACGGACACTAGATCCATGGCTCACACCGGGCAAAATATACCCTGTGCATGTGCAGAACGGCATTTCTGCCGTTCATACGCATACGGTCACCTTAAAAACGACGGCGGCCGTAGGGCTGGATCAGCCCCAGTCTTACTATTATATGATTTACATTGTCCCTAAACACAGTTTTGACTTTTTTGTATCATATTGAAGTGTTTCCACATTGGAAAGTTTTAAGCAAAGACTGCTATAATGACTATGGTTCATACAAGACTGTTTTGTAATGTAAAAGCTTATTGTTTTGTACATGTGCCATGTAACAGTTCTGTCAACTCTGGTGCCCATTTGTTCTTTGGGAAGACAAAGTGCTTAAAACATAGTCTGTGCAGTTGAGTTAAATGGTTTTTCTCTCTCAGCCCTGAATGGTATTATTTTGTGTCCTTAGTTTCCACCATTATATGACCCCAAGTTGTATTTTTGTGAATGACAATGAAAGTAATTGAAAACACTGATTGGCAGTACAGTTAAGTTGTCAACACAGGCGTTTAATTTGTCAGTAGGACTTGTTAAATTGTCAAAAATCATATAAAAAATCCCTCCTTTAGTCACTGATGATATACATTATAGATGTGTCCAAGTTAAATGGGCCATTTTGGAGATGGCTATAGAAAAAAGAATCTGAAATGGTGGTTTTATTCTTTAAAACTGCTTTCCTTTTAATGTTTTTCTGGTTTACTTATCATTGTAAAAGCTGAGTGTACAGGTTTTGATGGGGTGTTATGGAGCCCTCTCTTGCTCCCACTTGAATTGCAGGCTTACACTATAGTTAGTCTGCAATGAAAGTTTGGTAAACACAGTAAAACATCTACAGCTTTTAGAAGTTGCATTTTGTTTATGTTTATTATTTGAACTCACAATTATACTTTCTAATATTTATGTTTATGTATCTAAAATGTAGATTAGAATAACAAATAGCCATGGTAATCTTTCAGGGTTTCTTTTGTCAGAGCCGTAGCTGGAAATTTTAGCATCAGGGACAAAAAAGAGAAAATGATGCTCCCAACCCTGAATTAGTAACCAGTTTAACTGTAAAAATAAAGTTACTGCCACTCCATATCGACCACCACTCTAGGGTCCCGATTCAATTGAATGTGTTATTTTGGTTGCAATGCTAATTGCACATTTAACAGTCTATTACGGTACCCAAAATTTGCAGATTTTAATATGCATCTCTATGGGGTACGTATAAAAGTCTGCGATATAAATTCACAGAATATGCATTGCAACAAAAATAATGCGGGCTTCGCATTCAATTGAATCGGGCCCTAGGATTATTGTTGATTTATATGTACTAAATGTACTACCTGATACAACAGAATGAAACCCAGAGCATGCATTTTTATTTAATCAATTAATTTATTTATTGACAGATTTTTAAATAGCGCCAGCAGTTTACAATTTTAACAATTACTATAAACAAAACTGTGTAGTAACAAACAGACAGGGTGGGTAGGAGGGCCCTGCTCACAAGCTTACATTCTATAGGACAGGGGGTTTGATACATAAGGGCAAGTGCTATATATCACACAATGGACCAGCCATGTTGTATGGTTAAAGTGCTCAGAGCTGTATGATCTAGTCACACAGTAGTGTTAGTAACAGAGATGAGGGAATTTTAGAATAGAAACATAGTATGCGAGTTTGTGTTACTAATGTAATAGAAAGGCAAAGTGGTATTTTTTATAGTAAATAAAACTTAAGAAGATTGAAGAATTTGATAAGCTTTTCTGAATAGGTGAGTTTTAAGGGAGCCCTTGTAAGTTTGGAGAGTAGAGGATAGTCTTTATGGGCGAGGATGGTTATTCCAGAGAGTGGGTGCATCCCAGGAGAACTATAACTTGGAATTAGGGGTCAGAAGAAATGAGAGATTGAAAGAAAGGTTGTTTGGCATTGTCCAGGGCTGTTCTATAAGTGTGATAAGTGTCTGTAAAAGTTAAGTCATCAGGAAAATTAGTTTTTTAAGGTTTTGTGTGTCATTATTGTGCCACAGATTAAATTGAGTTGTCGTGGTACATGAGGGGTAACTGAAGCAACTTTTTCAAGGACAGTTTCTAGGGTTTGGTTTAGGTGAGAAACTGCTAAATCAGAAGAGTGAAAATTAGAGACTGGAGATAAAAGTTGTTACACAGATTGAGAGTGTTGGTCCAAATTAATGGCATTAAGATTTCTACAGGTGTGAGTTATAAAGCTTAGAGTTAGAATTAGTGTGTGAGAGTTTGAAGGTGACAAGGTGATGATTAGAGAGAGGGTGAGGAAAGTTTTTTAGATTAGCGACTGAACATAGTTTGTGCAGTGGCATAAGTTCTGCCCAGGCACCTGGAGACAAGGGGGCAGGGCGTGGCTCTGGCGTGAAGTCATGACGTCACGCAGTGCATTAAGGGAAGAAGTAAGGTTAATCCTTTTTAATGGAGCCACAGCCAGTAATAACTATGTTAGTGGATTGGGCCCATTACAGGACCCTTTAAAAGTGAAATCCAGGACCGGTCACTGCAGTGGGGGACAATGGAAATGCCCTCTTCTGGGCTAGTGCCCGGAGCACAGTGCTTCCATTGCCTCCAGTATGTCTGCCACTGGTTTTGAGAATTCAAGATCAATGCAATTGCCATCCTTATGAGTAGAAGAATCAATCTATTGGTAGTGGCCAAGAGATGATGTTAGAAAGAAAAGCTTAGATGCATCAGGAAAAGGAGGATTTTTAATGGGAATTTTAAAATCGCCTAGGATAATGGTTGGTAATTCAGAGGATAAGAAATGAGGGAGCCACACATATTTTTATGATAATACAATGAATATAATAATAATACGGAACCGGATTCACATTTAAGAAGTTGTGGCTTCTTAAGTGCTGTCCTATAGGAAATAACCTACCACGCATGCATAGTAGGTCATCTACGCAATCTTTAAAGACCGCACTCAGAAATTTAAGAAGGAAGAGGCGTGGCACGGCAGCCTCTGTCCTTTTTTAAGAAGAGTGGGTGGGGGGAGGGATTTAAATTAGCCGGGGAGGGCCTGGGGAAAGGATCACCTTTTGTATTTTCCTTCTAAAGAAGGAAAATATGAATGGTTAGTTAAGGAAGCCCTCTCAAGTGCCATAAGGTTCCTAAAAATGGGGGCGGGGTGGTGGGCAGGGCAGATGAGTTAGGTACGGATGCTG
>WWET01000275.1:448480-461502 GCA_011038615.1 Limnodynastes dumerilii
TTGTTCATGCGCTGCTTGCAAATGCTGCGTAAATTGTAAAGTGGAAGGATTTATTCGTTTACATTCAGAGATATGTCAATATTAATCACATGTTAAATTACTCCATTGGCTGATGCCAGTATGCAACAAATTTTGTTAGTGCACATTTTACCTCCAAGGGGAAATCTACCATATATTCTGGAATTGACCAGTTAATAAATCAAATAATAGTTTACCCCTTAGCCACCCGTTGTAAGCCCTTCCAATTATTATTGGGTGATCAGATCAATAATCGTAGTAGTGCATGGCCAGGACTTCTGCCCTAACGGCAATAAAATGGTCAAAAAACAATTGGGTCCGATACTTTAATTTTAATGCATGTTTAAAATTATCAGACCCAAGCTGCTGATATGACACCCACCACCACCTCTTAGGTGGAGTAACCTTTGTCTGACTCCATTATTATTAGCAAATACAGCTGTAAAAAAGTATTGAAAGGCCCAGTCAATCAGTTCAATGATTGTCAGGAAGCCATGCAACCAGTCAGCTGCAAGGTCTCTGGTCAATCTCGGCAACAATCTCCCTCTTCTGATTGTTGGTGCTCAGCAGAAGAGGTGAGTGGCCCCAATATTGGGACCTTTCACTTGTGGGGCAGCACGGTGGATCAGTGAGTAGGACTTGTGTCTCACAGTGCTAAGGTCACGCATTCAATTCCAAACTAGGCCTTATCTGTGTGGACATCCCCTGTGTCTGTGCGGGTTTCTTCCAGATGCTCCGGTTTCCTCCCACACTTCAAAAACATGCTAGGTTAATTTGGCATCTGGATAAATTAACCCTAGTCTTTGTGTGTCTTTGTGTGTGTATGAGTGTTAAGGAACTTAGAATGTAGCTCCAATGGGGCAGGGACTGATGTGAATGTGAATTATTCTCTGTAAAGCGCTACGTAATCTGATAATGCCAGGGCTCAAAGTGAGGGGGTATACTTCTCCCACTGATTTAATTGAAAAGCTATAAATATCCATTCACTTCTATTGTTTCTAGATTTTCATACCGCTGTTACTAAGTTTCCACCTGAATAGCGCTATATAAAAAACCTGTTAATAAATAAATTGTTGGAAATGTTGCTGTTTTTTGGGCCATCTCCTGTTGGGACTCATAATCTCACTAGTGTATAACCCGCTTTAGTTTTTATCAGTAAAAATTACTGGTATGTGTTAGGTCACCTATTGATTGATACAAAAGAAACCATAGCATAGAACGGCTTAAAACCCTCATCTCTCTAGTTCCAGTAGCATGAATATACAATAAACTGAATGGTAGCCTCATCCAATTGCCCCTTCAACCTGAATGAATATCCCAAGAGTAACAGTTAATATTACCTTCTATTATATTTATTATTGCTGACCCTTTTTAAAGTCTTAAGTATAGTATATACTATAGAAAGTTAGCTCATATATTGTTTTTTTGTACTGTACCCCTGTTTTTTTTGTACCTCCTTTAAAACATTTTCAATATAAATAAATTAATAAAAAAACAAACATAAAAAAAACACTCCATATGAGATTGCTGTATGTGGTTTATAGCCACATAGTATATAAACACCAATTAACGAATTAACGAATCTGATTGGCTCACCGCTATTTAAATGCCTCCTTCAGGCTTTCCTTACTATGGACCTATATTTTTCCCTGACGAAGCCCGATTCTACTAGGGCGAAACGCGTAGGAATACGTCCACTTGACCAGAGAGCTCTCTCCGTTGTGTAAGGCTAGCACCAATACATAGAAGGAGCGCTTTACTAATCCACTAATTCCAAGATCTGAGGAGTGCACACCTCAGCTGGAAGCGGCTTACATAGACTAGCGTACCGCAGCCAAACACAGGATATCGCGGTCTGCCATCTGGCAACACTGCTTCCCCCTACTATCCTCATTTCAGCGGGACCGCAGACCAGAGGACTTCAGGCACACGCTGCCTACACGGATCCACGGAACCCTGCTCGCCCGCAGCTGTAACCACAGGACAGAACGCTGTAGAAAACTACACAAAGGTAACCGAAGAATTCTTCATCCATTTTATTCATTACCTCTGTCGGTTGTCTTCGCTATATAGCAGCATTGTAAAACTGACTATTGTTCTTTATAAAGACACCTTACTAGACGGCGCCAGGCCTCTAGGTTATACGGCAAACACGTGTACTAGTATTCATTTAAATCTGGAAAAAACTGTGTTCTTTATAATTATACACGAACTGCCTGATTACTAATATTGTGCCTATACTACAAACATTGTGGTCTAACACACCTCAGCAACATTGTTGCCTTTTGCTTTTTTGCCCATCAAAGTATTTACAGTGATACACTGACAAGTTCATTCCAAACTGTCTTTTTTCCATCTCCTGGCACAATTCTATGTCCTAAGCAGAGCACATTATTGTACTACATGGTTGCAGTATCTGATTTACCATCGTTCTATTATCTATATACCACATACAGCATCATTCTGTGGGTATTATAGTAAAACCAATTTATATCACCATTATTTTTAATAAGGAATAAAGGCTATTTTGTACCACACTATCTTGTTGTTCATCTATTCGCATATTTAAGGAGCGCGGGACTATTTAATTTTTTCTGCCAATAATTAGTCTCACCACAGACTTACAGGGGGTCTTTGGGAATTCCCCCTATTATAGTCCTAGGTCTCTTCCATTCCATCCTCCCCCGACCATTCCTTTCCTCCCCCTCCCTTCTTCCAACCCCCCCCCCGTTCCAGGATCAGACCTAACCAGCAGCACCCCTAGGAATCTCTAACTAGGTTTAGCGCCTTTGGTTCACCTTCTTTCCCCATATATAAAAGTGTATGTATGTGTGTATGTATGTATGTATGTATGTATGTATGTATGTGGATGGTGCTGCCATCTGTCTCTCCCAACCGTAAAGAATGTCCACATCATTAAATGCACCTCATAGATATATTTTGGCAATGGCACTATCTAGTAGTGAAATGCACACTAATTGGAATAGTGTGGCATCTTCCTGGAACATCTGGCAATGCATCATATGAACTACCAGTCAAATTACAACCTCAAGCTCCTAAAATAAGCCTTTTTGACAAATTCTTTGGTTTTATTGTTGATTTATATTCAATGCTTCAAAATGCTCATGCTGGGCAGTATTCAGACTTCTGTCGGCGATCGGGCCGCAAATAACCGCAACTAAGTGGCAGGTCGGAGCAGGTTACACCAACCAGAAAAAACAGTCACTCCCCTCGCAACCCCCGGCCGGACATAAACTTCCACCTGCATTGACTTGCCCTATGTGGCTGCACTCACTTCCGGCCTTATGTGTATTAGTTGCGTATATTTAGGGCCCTAACTCTGTAAGCGCGCCCACTTTCCCTCATCTCAATGCTTCCCCCCGCCCATTTCTATGCAAATCCTTCGGTCCGTATATTTCCGCCGCACTTAGGGTCGCCTTATTCCCCGCCCGATTCACAAGTCTGTCCCTTAGCCATTTCCGACCTTAACCTCTACGTGGACGGTGTATCACTATTACGCATGCGCAGTTGATGCTAAATCGATCCGATCCTAAATATACGCACAAAACTATCATTAGAAACGGATCTCTGAATACGGCCCGCAATGTGTAGAGAAGATTTAATCCATATGTTAAATTAAACAAAACCACTCTAAATATTGAGACCTTTGGTGATATAAAAATGAAGCACCAAATCTCCAGTTGTTTTCTTTATTTTATTATTGAAGCACAGAAGAGTATAATAGATTTCCAAGTGTACCTTATACAATAAACTGCTAAACGCCTGCATAGACGCTTTTTAACGCATGTGCTTCTGTTAGATGGAACAAACTAAACTAATTGCTATGTAGTGTGTGTGCTCATTTATAAAAACAAAAATTCTTTATACAGGCAGATTGTATAGGTGGTGCCCAGTAAGCATAGTTGGGTTGACAAACTAACAAACAGCAAATATATATATATATATATATATTTGCTGTTTGTTAGTTTGTCAACCCAACTATGCTTACTGGGCACCACCTATACAATCTGCCTGTATAAAGAATTTTTGTTTTTATAAATGAGCACACACACTACATAGCAATTAGTTTAGTTTGTTCCATCTAACAGAAGCACATGCGTTAAAAAGCGTCTATGCAGGCGTTTAGCAGTTTATTGTATAAGGTACACTTGGAAATCTATTATACTCTTCGGTGCTTCAATAATAAAATAAAGAAAACAACTGGAGATTTGGTGCTTCATTTTTATATCACCAAAGGTCTCAATATTTAGAGTGGTTTTGTTTAATTTAACATATGGATTAAATCTTCTCTACACATTGCGGGCCGTATTCAGAGATCCGTTTCTAATGATAGTTTTGTGCGTATATTTAGGATCGGATCGATTTAGCATCAACTGCGCATGCGTAATAGTGATACACCGTCCACGTAGAGGTTAAGGTCGGAAATGGCTAAGGGACAGACTTGTGAATCGGGCGGGGAATAAGGCGACCCTAAGTGCGGCGGAAATATACGGACCGAAGGATTTGCATAGAAATGGGCGGGGGGAAGCATTGAGATGAGGGAAAGTGGGCGCGCTTACAGAGTTAGGGCCCTAAATATACGCAACTAATACACATAAGGCCGGAAGTGAGTGCAGCCACATAGGGCAAGTCAATGCAGGTGGAAGTTTATGTCCGGCCGGGGGTTGCGAGGGGAGTGACTGTTTTTTCTGGTTGGTGTAACCTGCTCCGACCTGCCACTTAGTTGCGGTTATTTGCGGCCCGATCGCCGACGGAAGTCTGAATACTGCCCAGCATGAGCATTTTGAAGCATTGAATATAAATCAACAATAAAACCAAAGAATTTGTCAAAAAGGCTTATTTTAGGAGCTTGAGGTTGTAATTTGACTGGTAGTTCATATGATGCATTGCCAGATGTTCCAGGAAGATGCCACACTATTCCAATTAGTGTGCATTTCACTACTAGATAGTGCCATTGCCAAAATATATCTATGAGGTGCATTCAATGATGTGGACATTCTTTACGGTTGGGAGAGACAGATGGCAGCACCATCCAGTTCATAGAGTGCTCATGGTGCCACCTGCCAGTAGGACACTAAATAAGGCGACATTTACATTACAAGAGCAGCGCATTATCATCCTTTTTCGCCATATGCAGTTAAAACCCATCGACTTTCTTGGTCAGTTGAGGGAAACATGCGGAGAAGGTGTCATGGACGAGAAAATTGTACATTTATGGATCCAAGAGTTCCAAGAATGCCGAACATTGTGCGAGAATAAACCGAAACAGCCACAACCACGCACCAGTTGATCTTGCAATCAAATTTCAGGTTACCGCCAGTTCCGAGAAAATGATGGTGACCATGTTTTGGAATACTGCAGCTGTCCTTCTCACCCACTGCATCCCCATGGGTATGATGGTAACAGCTGCGTCCTGCCAAGAAGTTTTGGAGAAAACTTGCTGAAGAAACGTCTGGAAAAGTCTGTGTCTTTGCTCCTACATCATGACAATGCTCCTGCTCATTGCCTGGGCCTTCTGCTGCAGTTTCTCCTTGGTAACAACTTTGAAGTTAATCTCATGCTACCTTCTCTGACCCCTCTGATCCCTTACCTGACCTTATGACAAGCGATTTTTGGCTTTTCCCATTGCTAGTCATGCGGTCCTTGCGTCAGTGATTTTCCAGTGGTCTCAACACCCTAAAAAGTGCTCATAGCACCCATGCAGTCATGGCGTGGACGTTGTGAAAAATGTGTGTGGTTAGAGAGAGACTATGTTGAGAAGTGAAAATAGAACTTGAAAGCACCGTGTAAAAAGCCAGGTTTGACACATAAACGCCCACAACCATTTCCCTGTAGTTTTCTGTTTACATGATTGAAAACAATGCCAGATCTCCGTTGCATATTCCTTTCAAGTTTTATTAAATGAGTTATACATTTCCTCAGCAGTTCCCCATAGCTCAAGAGGTTTAATTTGTACGTGTTGCCTCTGACAATATGCTTTCTGTAATGTTGCAGATGCCTCTTCCTGAGCTTCAGTAAACAACAGGCCCTCTGCCAGCTTTTTGACTGAACGTTTGCCAAGTGGTGAAATTATTAGTTAACTGTGTAATGACTGCTGGGTGGAGCCCAGATGCTTTAATCTTAGCTTTGCCAGGAAGCAAAATACAGCACCATGGGAAGCAATTATATCTGGGAATTCTCTTAGGCTGAGCTATTTGTTGAAAGAAATATCCAAGAGCATCTCGTAACTGCAGCCAACACTTAGAAGCCAAGCAATAGAAATGTTTGGATAATCGTATTCATGAGCTCCCCCTGCTGACAAGCTTTTTTTTTACCCAGAGCCTGCCATTTTGTAATTTGTATGTAAGAAAGGGAAGATCCTCTCCTATAATATATTGTATCGATGGAAAAAGTATTTGTCATTTAAGAGAAATTAGATTTAGTACAATATTTATGTGAAACAAAATAAAGTTATTTAAGATTTTAAAATGTGTAACACATCAATAGGTGAAGCTTAAAAGTACATGGGTTACATTTATTTAGGCCACAGCATCAGCAATGGGCACCAACACAGACATACAGAAAAGTTATAACTGAAACTAGGATGCTTTTCCAAGGTCTTAAACTTATATACAATAATGACCATTATGGTGTAGTGGTAAAAAGATAATCCAGTTTTCAAATCATTGTGTAGGACACATCTTGTAAGGTATTTATTGCCATTCTCAAAGCTATTGTTGCTCTGCCATACCCTGCACTTTACCCTAATGTCCATAACCTCTATTTCAAACTGACGATCAATAACCAACAATGCCTTTTGACACTTGTCCCCCCCCTACTCTTTCATTCCTGACCACTTCTCATTCAACCTTGGTTTCCATTCTCACTGCTCTACTGATGACTAACAACTCAATTCTCTACTGTTAACAATATTATACATTTCAACAATCCCTTATTGACTCAAATCCCAATACTTTAAATGCAAATTCAAAACATGTAGTTGATTAAATTCTCTCACAAAAATTTACTGTAGGATTCCTGAAGGCCATGGCTAGCCTCGCCTTACTTTCCCTTACATGGCAATTTCCTGACACAGCATTTCATTTTATTGAAAACTCTGAAAACTTTGTACTTTTAGGAGTTATGTAAGTAGCATTTCCCCTTCTTCAGCCTCAGAGAAATATGGGGATTGAAGGAAATGAGAAATGGCATGAACGAGGTAGAAATTTGTGGTATTCGTCCGTTACCTGCTATTGTAAATACAGGGAAAGTTCATTTCTTACATAAAATCTGAAAACAGATGTACCTTTAGTTAAAGATATGGGCTATGTAAGTAGACTTTTGTATGTGTATGATTTACCTCAAGTATTAGTACAAAGATATTTCATGTTTTGTTTTGTAGACTGAATCAATCACAGTAAATGTTAATGCTGCCACAGTTTTATGTTCATGCACCAAATTATTAAATGTTTGTTTTACTAACAGGGACACTTGCCTGCACTGTGTGTTAAGTAGAACTAGCAAACATTGGATAACTAGATTTTATGTGGTGTTTTAAAAGGATGTTAAGAATCAAGTCTGATAATATGGTGTTCAGCACCCCCTGCAAACTATAAACTTGCGCCCTCATTTTTAAATTTAGCATTTAACATCAGTGACTGCTATTCATTGCAGCATTCATCCAAGTATCATAAAACATAGAACATTCTTGTAACCTCAAAAAGAAAGCACCTCCTAGTTCCTACTTTAAAATACAGATAGTGTTCTAGTCACCACTATACAATACACATTGCCATACAATACAGACTATATCCTGTTCACCACCATTCAATAAAGAATGCCATATACAGACTGCACACTATTGACAGCCATGCAATACAGACTGCACCCTAGTGACCACTCTTCAATACATAGAAGAGCTCAAAGTGAGGGGGTATACGGGGGTATGCCATACCAATCCCCTTCCCTCAAAGCTATGCCCGCATGTTGCTGGTCGCAGTATCCTGGAAAGGACCTGCAAACACAGACTGCAAGTGACGCGCCTCTATTATTTTGTACCAAGGAGTAGCTAAGCTATGCTTGTAGGTTGCAAAATGTTTGGTAACAGGTTGATTTGCCAAAGATTTGCCCTCTATGGCGGCCCTGATGGCCGATCGTGGAGAGCCATGCATTCATTAAATTGTCTTTTGTTTTTTTCCACGTATTGAAAACCACATGAGCATGCAATTACATAATGTAAGGAAGTGATGAGTCTTATATTTCTTCCCCGATTAAGAATGAAAAAAGGAGGAGCATTGATCCATGTTAGGACAGGCCCACCGAGGTGCGGAGTCTAACCAGAGCCTGGTGTTCACTGGAGCCCATAATGGTGGTGACAGGCTTGGCTGCAGAACTCTAGCAGGTTGTGGTCCCCAGCAAACAAGTCATGAGTGTGTGTAAGTGGGACAACACAAAAGAGACAGGAAATATTCAGTGATAATAGAGGGGAACACAAACCCAACAAACAGTGAAACTAACAAGGGTAAACACCCACTGAATCACGCAGCAGACGGTAGGCAGGAACAAGGAAGGATAGCCAGGCAAGGAATTGGTACATATTGGAAAACAGAGGAACACAGGCAATATAATGGGACACTCAATATCACAGAAAATATAGCAGTACAAGAGAGAGAGCAAGAGAAAAAAACTACAGCAGGCTAGCAAATGCTATAACCGGCAAAGCTGCTACAGAGTGGAAGGAAATATAAAGAGACTGCTGGCCAATCAGCAGCCAGCATCCTGGGAGCCAAAACTACTATGCCTAGCATCCTGGCTGCTAAGCAACATCAGGATGCCAGTTTAGTGATTGGGAGAAGTGGAGGACAACACTCGACATACTGCATCCTGGTAACCTGGCAATGCCAGTGACAGCACTAGAGACAGTGTGGAGGCTGGGACCCGATGTCAGAGGCTTTGCTTCATGGCTGCCTAGCAACACCAGAATGCAATCCAGCCACCGGGACCTGTCACCATACACACTGTCACCATAGCGTGATAGCATGTAACAATCAGCATGTACAAGAGAGAAGTAGTGATGCCCCTTTATAAATCATTGGTCCACCCTCACCTAGAATACTGCGTTCAGTTCTGGAGGCCATATCTCCAGAAAGACATAAATACATTAGAAGTGATTGGGAGAAGTGGAGGAGCAGGCCAACACTCGACATACTGCATCCTGGTAACCTGGCAATGCCATTGACAGCACTAGAGACAGTGTGGAGGCAGGGACCCGATGTCAGAGGCTTTGCTTCATGGCTGCCTAGCAACACCAGAATGCAAGCCAGCCACCGGGAGGGGAGGAGGTGCCGCTGGGACCTACCACCATACACACTGTCACCATAGCGTGATAGAGTGTAACAATCTAAGGAATGACTTGTAATACAATTAGAGAATCTAAAACATCCTGTTTTGTTAGACAACAGTTTCTTCTGTGTGAAATCTGTGTGTACCAAGAAATATCTAAGGTTACGACCTCCATTATAACTTGGCATCAAGGTTGTGTTATGTAGACACCTCAGGTCTGGGTCCCTCTGGACCAGAGGCCAGTAACATTGTGTAGTTTTTCTGATAATCCGGTAATTGTCCTTATAAGCATGAACAAAAGGAAGACAGTCTCCTTGTTTCTACTTAGTAGTAAGTTGTAATAAGTGAATCTAAGTATCTTTTGTTTTTGATACATTCCAATTCTTGCCTTTTGTAACCTTTAGCAATGAATTTACATACATATGGTCCATCGCGGTCTCTGCCTGTTTAAGATCGTTGGTAATTCTGTGAATTCGTAGTAGTTCTGAATATGAAAGGCCATACTTGAGGGGAGAAGGGTGAAAGGATGAGGCATGCAAGATGTTATTACGGACAGTGGACTTGGTGTATATGTCTGTATTCAATTTACGTCCATCATAGGAAAGCACCACATCAAGGTACTGTGCTTTCTTGGCACTAATATCGAAGGTAAATTTTATAGGAGAAACGGACCGCAGCCGCTGCACAGCGGGAGATGGCAGTTCTCAGGGGGCCAAAGCATAGGTAAGTGCAGCGTCTGCCGCGGGTTGTGATAACATGTTGTCAATGTACCGGAAATAACACAGGGTACCAAGTGTTGATCTTCGTACTTATTCATACAGATGTTGGTGAATGATGGGGCCACATTAGACTACATCACACAACCAATAACCTGGAGATAAAAGTCTCAGTTTAAAATAAAAATAATTTTCTTTCAATGTCCTTCCCAGGAGGGATAGAAAAACTGGTATGTCCACTCCATTATATATTGAGTGTCTTAAAAGAAATCTCTTAACCACTTCTCTACAGATGTATAGGCTACAGGCATCAATAGTAATTAGCCAAAGGTGAGAAGGTAAACCTCTAGATCCTCCAGTCTGTTTTTAAAATCTTAATCTTTTGATACAATTGGGATTATATGCAGTCCTGAACAGTAGCTTATCGACCAGAGTTTTTCACAATTTTCTAGTGCAAACTTTACACTCTGATCCATTTATTCTGGCTATGAATACTTTTTTATTTAATCTTTTATTAATTCTTTAATAACTGTTTTAATGTTATTTTGTGTCAATAAATTGCTACATTTATAAGCTGTGTGTTCTGTGGTTTAAGATTTAGCTCTGTACGGAATTTTGTTTGTGTATTTTCTTGTCTGGGTCTTTGGGCAGAGGACTCTTCCGTAATATAGCGCTCTTTTTGGACTCCAGTTAGAGTTCAGGCCTGGATATATACCATAGTGGTTATCCCTGTTTTCTTGTTTATAAAATCTGTCGTGTCTCTCAAGTATGATTTCCCCTTTTGGCCATACGGCTGAAGTTGAAAATCAAGAACTTTAGAAATATTTTGAAACAAAGAGTCATAGGCTGAGATTATTGGGCAGCCAGGGGGGTGAAGGGGATCTTTATGGATTTTATGTAGTGTGTAAAAGCATGGGTTGATGGGAAAAGTAATTGACAAATAATCTGCAATCTGTTTAATGATGACTTGATTGTCCAATATCTCTTTAGGAAAAAGGTCAAGTTCTATTTTATAGTGCATTGTAGGGACATCATGAAGTTTAATGTAGGTACAACGATCATTTAATTGTCGATAAGCCTCCTCCAAATAATTTGTGCAGTCTTGCTGAACAACAGCGTCTCCCTTGTCCGTCTGATGTATAACCGGATTAGAATCATTACTGAGATCTTGTAAAGCTTGAAGTTTAAAGTTGGAAGAAATGGGGTCAAAAGAGGACATAGTCCTAAAGGGAGTTGTAGTATTGGATTGAGAGGAATCTTGGAAATGTTACTTGAGTTTCAACTTGCATTGTAATTTGAAACTTTCCCCTTTCTATTCAAAATCTTTGTGCCTAGTAGTGGGCACAAATGTAAGACCATGGTTGAGGACTCTTTGTTCAGCCATTGAAAGA
This sequence comes from Limnodynastes dumerilii, assembly GCA_011038615.1. Lineage (NCBI taxonomy): Eukaryota > Metazoa > Chordata > Amphibia > Anura > Limnodynastidae > Limnodynastes > Limnodynastes dumerilii. Next base: position 459,948 of record WWET01000275.1, read on the forward strand.
TCCCTAGTTGAAAGGTGAAAAACTAGGTTTTCTTCAGGTCACGACAGCCTGCCCCTCTGGCCTTGCCCCCTTCACCTGGTATGGGGGGAGCGGTGTTTGACCTGGTCATATGAGCATTATTAATTCACCAGGGAGGCCTATCATAGCAGGTATTGGGTCTCTAATGTCACATATTTCAGAATACATGGAAATCTTTTTAAATAAATATATTAAATGATACTACTTAAATGATAATACTTTGGTGCAACAATCATTAACCAATGTGCCATGGGAAAATTATTTTCTATGGGTCTCAGCAATGGGGACAATCTCCTAGTTTTGCTAATATCCATAAGGGCAGCTGGGACATCCTGAATGATAATCCTTTCTCTAAACATTTGCACTTTTATAAAAGATATATTGACGATATCTTTTAATTTGGAAAGGACAAAGAGAGATATTGAACAAGTTCTTAATGGGGTTTGCTTCGAATTAATATATTCTGAAATTTATCCATAATATATAAAAGGATTACATAGAATTTTTAGACCTAGTTTTATATAGTGAAATGATATAATTTTAACAAAAACTATATTAAAACGGTAGATAAGAAAAGATGTTCTCTACTCTTTTCTATTCAAGGGGACACTTAAAGAGATGGAAAAATAACATAGTATAATTGTTCTTTATTATGCATTTGACTTACTGGTATCACAACCCGCGGCAGACGCTGCACTTACCTTTGCTTTGGCCCCCTGAGAACTGCCATCTCCCGCTGTGCAGCGGCTGCGGCTGCTCTTGGCTATATGGCATGTACCATGTAATGCTACTGTCTCTCTAATACACTTTTATTACACAATATAGCACTAGAAAATTTTGGAATATCGCATTTTAGTCTATAGGCCTGTCCATACCATTACTAGGTCATTACCATGTCTGCAAAGAGCAAGGAGACTACCAGTATTTGTATATCAGTTAATCAGTGCCAGAGAACCAGGTAAACACATAAAGAACTATCATGAGTGTGTTATTAGAAAAGAAATTTAGACCTTAGAATGCATTTAAAATAAAGACCATAAATAGTAATTTTTACCTTTGGGATAATACAAACATTGGGCTGGATCCAGACCTTGTTAAGTGCATGAACTTAGTTACTCAAGGGCTAAACCATGTTGATTTCAGGGGAGCCAAGTGAATTGTATTCTTTGCATGCAGGGATATATCTTTAAATTGCTTACTGCACACAGATACTGACCAGTGTTACTATCGCACTGTTATTTAGACTTGGGATAGAAAATATCACCTCTCAACTTTAATACAGTTTGCAGCAGATGAAATATGACTCCCCTGCAATCAACATGGTTTAGCCCAGGAGCAACTAATTTTAAGCACTAACTTAAGTCTGGATCCAGCCCTATATGAGTAAATAATTGGCTCTGTAACAATTGTGCAGGTTGCAAGGAAACTTTGTTTCTTTTTTTTCCCCATCAACGGCTATTTAATTACATTTATGTTCAGTGTATCAAATTAATAGGCGCAGAGAAGAGACTGGGCAAGAGTATGCCTGGGTGATGAT
>WWET01000275.1:471756-499383 GCA_011038615.1 Limnodynastes dumerilii
ATATGCTAATTTACAATTAAAACTAAAATAGAAAATAGAACACTGATCTATACTCATGTAAGCTCATGTTTGCTTATGGGATAAGTCATATAAAACCATGTAGAGTTACATTTTAAGTGACATGTTTATTACATTTAGAAGTATGGTATTAGGTTGTCTTATTAAACTGCAGTGTTCATACCTTATTAGTAAGAGGTTATTAACTTTGCAGCTTGAGACCCCTTTAATGACTCATCTTGTCATTAGGGATGGGTGTCTATATTTTAAACCTTTTCCAACAATGTGTACACCAATTAATAATCTTATTTTTCATAAACTCATTGCAGAAGCACCTGTTTTCCTAATCATTATATTTTAATAACAGTAAAAAAGATCATGTGTAGCCAGCAGTCAGATACAGTAATTAGAAGTATGTTCATTAATAATTCAAAACTAGAGTCCAGGGGCTAGATTTACTAAACTGCGGAAAAGGACAAGTGGAGATGTTGCCCATAGCAACCAATCAAATTCTAGATTACATTCTCTAGTATGTAATAGGAACGTGAGAGCTGGAATCTATGGTTACCATGGGCAATATCTCCCATGTTCCCTTTCCGCAGTTTAGTAAATCTAGCCCCAGAAGTTGATAATTTGGGTCTCCGGCATAAAAAACTGCTAAAAGTCCCTGTACTTAGGTTTTGGAATGAAACAAGCAAAACTAAATTCAAACTCAATAACATTAAGGGCTGCAGCAGGCAAAAGCAATCAATTTCCCAGTTCGGAACTGGCTGGGAAAGAACGGCCCTTTAGGCGCTTACAACACCAATCGTTACATCTAATCCTGTTTCCATGGTTGGGTCGAACTATTTTTTATTCTGCTTGCAAATCAGACTATACAACCTCTAATCACCCAACCAATGTACCCATGTATACGCTCTCATGGCTGCTGTATGTGTAAATCTTGCTGTGGGAATGCACTGCACATGTGTGTGCCAGATGTTACGCATTGTAACTCTTGTCTTATGTAACTTGTACGATAGGGCGTAGCATCCTTACGCAAACCGAAAATACGCATTGTGGGTGGGGAGAGGCATTTTAATTGTACAGTATGTGCTGGGTTAGGCGCTTATGTACGACAAGGCAATACAACAAGAGATATGCAAGGAAAAGTTAAGGTAGGGTTCTAAACACATAAGTCAGCTTAGTTATGTGCGTGAGAGAGGAGTGCCAGGGGAGTGCATTATATTCTGATGATGATTGGAAGAGTTTGTACAGTAAGGCAGTTGCTTGAGCAGCTTAAGGTTTGGTCATTCAGGATACTTGGTAATTGAGAGAGTGTAGCTCAGCAGTAATTACAACTAGGAAGGATTTTATTTGGGGGAGGGAAGCATGTGAATAAAATAGTGAATAAAAGTGCAGTAAAAAAAATATTTGAATATTGTGCGTTTTTAAATAAAGTTTCCTTTGGCAAATAAAGACTATCTGATCAAGTCTGTTGCCAACTCTCTATTTCTTACCTTCAGGAGATCTCGAAGGGAAGAAAGAGATATGGAGGTGGTGCTTGATGATGGAATGTATGTCCTAAAGACCTGTCCCATGTCCATTAATTTTACATAGTGGACCATATTCACACTGCTACTTTTTCCTTGCATATTTTTAGGATGAGATAAACTGCGCATGCGTAGTAACTTTTTTTACGCAAGCTATGTAGGATTTCGGCACGGAAATCCATTAGGCAGGACTTTAAATCCATGCTTAGTGAGATACCTCCGAAGGGGCGTGGCAGTCCTCCGTACATAGAACATTAAGTAAAGCACAAATATATGCACGTAGAGTTAAGGTTGCCCTATGGTGGCAGAAGTCTGCTAAAATCCATAAGGTGTGAGGGGGGTGATATGGGAGTTGCCTTGCAAATTAGGCGCGTATATTTGCGAATCCATTCGTACTTATTTCACACTTAAGTGTGAATACAGTCCAGTATTACTAGGGATGAGGTGAGACTTAATGACTCAAATTTTGGCATCCTTATTCCCGCCCATCCATAGTGGGACTGAGGGTATATCACAGCCTAAAACCCATTTACTGGCTCTCCCGGGATACCAGGAGAAATGCCTGAATTTCGGGGGTCTCTCGGATATTTTGTGAGAGTTGGCAAAAATGGTAGTACAATACACTTACCATACACAATGCCAATGTGGAGTAATTCAGCACATGCATCAGGCCAGATCTGTAAACCTTTTTTTAGCAGAGATTTCTTGCTAATGCAGGACCAGATTCACACTTAAGCACTTACTTCTCCGCTCCGCTCTCCTTACCAACCCCCATTTTTAGGTGCCTAGTGCCATAGGCTACCTTAACTAATCTCTTAAGTAGGGAAAATACACACTAAAAACTAGCATAATCACAGAAAATCAGCAGCCCTCCCTCCCAGCCTAATCTACATCCCTCCACCCACCTACTTTACCTATCTTCCCACGGTGGCTGCACAAGCGCGCCTCCTCTTTCTCCTCTTGGTGTGCATCAAGCCCACTGTCCTTGTGAAATTGGCTTCCCTGTGTTTTATATGGGGAAGAAGCACTGTGGGTTCTAATGAAGGATCAATGATTACAGCCCTAATTCCAGTCACAGTACTTATTTTTACCAGATGTTAGGACTTTTAATATCTGATGTTGGTGTTTTACCTGTTCTGTATTCTATTCATTACCTGTTCTGTATTCTATTTATTAAACTTAGTGGATATGGTGTTTTTAGTCTAGAATAATAAAGCTGACCCAGGTTTCTATAACCATTGATCATCAAAAGCATTTTTTGTGGACTGTTAATACAAAACTTACTGCATCAAAAACAACCTTGATATTGTGACACACCATCATTTAAAAAGGCTAGTATGTAGTAGTAAAGTTCATATTTACAATGGAAATAAACATTAAACTGAATATATTCAGATATGTGAACATAATAAATGGCTATTTTATGATGACAATAAATTCTACAGTCTCAGGTTTTACTTTACAGGAACAGCTATGATAATCTGATTTATTGTTATTGATATTATCTGACATAAACTGAAAGTCAGCAAACAATTTCATATTGATAAATGATCAATTACATTCATCAAATTGATCAATTACAGTGTTAGAAACTACAATGGGCTGGATCCAGACCTTGTTAAGTGCAAGAACTTAGTTACTCCTGGGCTAAACCATGTTGATTTCAGGGGTCATATTTCATCTTCTGCAAACAGAGTTGAGAGGTGATGTTTCCTATCCGAAGTCTAAATAACAGTGTGATAGTAAAGCTGGTCAGTATCTGTGTGCAGTAAGCAATTTAAAGATATATTCATGCATGCAAAGTATACAATTAACTTGTCTCCCCCTGAATTCAACATGGTTTAGCCCAGGAGTAACTAAGTTAATGCACTTAACAAGGTCTGGATCCAGCCCAATGTTAGTAACTATTACTACAAACAGTTACAGTGTTACAAACAATTACAAATTTTGCAACTATATCCAGATATTTGAATACTGATTGTAGAGAATACTGCCATAAAGATGTGTAGAGGCCTGCCCTACCGCCTTGCGTGCTTTGCCGGCACGATGGTCTATATTTTAGACAGTGGCAGTGCTGCGACTCCTGGAGTTGTGAGGATTTCTGCTCTGACATTTAAGTCATTTATCCTAACCCTAACCTTAACCCTTCCCTAATCCTGACCCTCTATTTACCACAACCTAAGCCTAATCTTCAACTTCAGCACTTATCTTAACTTCCCCTTCTTGAGCCCAAACCCAACCCTTCCATGTCTTGCAGCATAACCCTAACGTTCTATGTTCTGCAGCCTAACCCTAACCGTATTCTTTCCCTTATGTCCTAAACCTAACTATAGCTCACTGCAACCTGTCACGGTTGGGAACAAGTTGAAATAGGGAGATGCATGTGCTGGTCCAGCCGGCCCTATTTAAAAAATTATACAACTGCCAGCATCGAAATCATCTGGAAAAAGAATGTTCCCAATAGCTATAGACTGCAGCGGTTGCGTCGGGAGAAGGTTAGGGTGCGGCGGGTATAAAGTTAGGATTAGGGCTTAAGGGGAAGGTTAGGAATAGGCTGCAGTGCATGGGGTGGTTAAGGTTAGGGCTAAAGAAGGGGAAGATTAGGATTAGGAAAGGGCAAAGGGTAGGGTTAGCTAAAAACACTTAGCTTTCTGCAAATAACTCTTTGTGACGGTAGGAGTCACATCAAACCGCTTTCTGCAATGGAGACCGGCAATTGATGGAAGTCTACATTCAGCTGCCATAAGATGGTCTTTCAGACAAAAGACCATTGTACTGGCAAGCCACATTGAAATATGTACCCATTCCCTATAACAATTTTCTATTTACCGAGCATCTCGACAATAATACAGCTGGAATTTAGTTGGTGGCTATATCATAGTCACAATAGGGACTACCGGTACAGCAACCACATCTTCCTACCTCCACATAGCTGTGTTATTGCTAATGAACAGGTTTTTATATAGAGCCGTCATTGCGTAGCACTTTATAACTTTAATAATTTTTATAAAATATGACTGGGCACTAACAGACAGATTGGGTGGGTGGGTAAGAGGGCACTGCTCACAAACTTGCAAACTATAGGACAGTGGGTTTTATACAGAATTGGTAATGCCATATATCACACAATGCCCCAGCCATGTTGTGTGGATTTATGGGTGTATGTGTGATCCGGTGACTTTAAAATGCTTTACATGAGATATTGGGCCGGATTCACAACTTTATTTTTTTTCCCATGCGTCCGTAATTTTTACGCTATCTACGTAATGAAACACTACGTAGATAGCGTAAAATAGTTCCTACACATGAGTAGTAGCTATATTCAGGAAATTACGAATGTATGGGGGAAAAAAACGCAGTTGTGAATCCGGCCCATAATTTGTTCATATATTTTAATTACATTTGATGGAATAAATCAAGTGTCTTGTTAGTGCCAGCAGAGAGAGTGTCCCCTGCATAAGTAAAACTATTTCTAAACTTGAACCCTATTATTTCAAAATAAATAGTTTGGATCTTGTATGTCATTCTGTTGTCTCAATTTTAGTATATAAACATTGAGATTTCTTTTAATATTAAATAACAATTATTAAGTTAATGTCTCTGTGTTCTTACAATTTCATGTGTCAGAAGCTTGGTTTTTAAATGCTACATAGTTGTTACAGGGGTATTTTAAGAAGTGAGGGGGCCTCCGGTAGTAGATTAGGAAGGGAAAAACGAGCAGATTCTTCTTCATTTGAGGGATGGAACAAGGACATGGGGGTAGATCCAGAACTACATACTACTACTTCTAATACGTTTCCTAGTGTAGCGTATTTACGCTAGCGTACCTTCTAAGCACCCCCCTAGGCACTCCCCTTGCATGTACGTACTTTCGGCGTTTTATGCTTTCCAAACCCTACCTTAACTTTTGTCAGCGTAACCGGTCACGTACGTAGAGCCCTCGCGTAGTTACGCCGCTAAGCACGCCCACACTGTATAATTTAAATGCCTCACCCTGCCTTTGAAGCATAATTACGGGAGACGTATGTTTGGCACGCCCCAACATAAGGAGACCCGCTACTGATACATGAAAGGCCCTTACGCTATGAGTTACGTGGCGTAACATCTGCCCCGTGCATGCGCAGTAAGTACTAATGAGTGAATTTACGCTAGCGGCAAGCGTAAATTCACTCACAGACATTGTTCTAGAACTGCCCCATGGTGTCAGCATGTGAAGGAGCTGTATTTAAAGATATATTTTCGATACTTCATACAGCTGAGGGTCTACCTTAAGTTTTGTATCATAAATGGATTAATGAAACAAGTCTGAGTCCGTTGAGAAAAGGAAGGAAAGCCTTTAGTGCAGTCATAATCTCAACCCAGCCTCGAAGTATATAAGTGTTGGAAGTGGCAGAGCTCTGGATGGTTAAGCATTATCTAATCAATTTGCACACAATTTTGTGTGTACGCGATATATAAAATATGATTTATCCTATTGAAATACATGGAAAATTAACTTAATTCATTAGTCTAGATCCAACCCTTAAGTTCAGAATAGTGATAACACTTGGATGGAGCCTCCACTGCTCCTAAGGTAGTCACAGTTGTGGTGGAGTTTCAATGTCTGTCCACCATCAGATACAAAGTTCTGTGCGTGCAAGGGGATGCCATTCCACTCACACACAAGGGACTTCTGACAGCAGGACCCTACCTTAAAATTTCCGCACCATCCCCATGGAAAATGATGATATGAAAATTAGGATTGACATAAAAGCTTAACCAAACCTTTACTGTAAATTCAACATACCTCAGGCTCATCCCTCCCACTATGCATAATTCATGTACACTTCCCACCCCATTGACAGAAATCTTTCCACTACGGAACACTGGATCTGTTGGAATGCAATCATCTAGTATCCACTCAGTTTCACAATTTTTTATTTTTTTTTATTGCAATTTTGTCATTCTGTTTGGACCACAAAAGATTCACTTTGTTATAATGCACTATATTTCTCAGAACAGGAATATTTTAATTTTTTCATCTGTCATTTAGCATAGTTATACTTAATACAAAGCAAAACATATGGATTGAGATCATAAATATAAAGTACCTTTTACAGGTTTGTGTCCTTGGTGACTAAAGACAAATTTATTTTTATTGTTTTTGACTGTAAAGATTGCTGTACAGTATTGGCCTCTTGTATCCACCAATATCACTCACATGAAGATGTCTTCACTAAATGCACTAGGGTATTGTAAGCTGCATTGACTTCACATTTTAGTATCTGTTTTTCTTGGTGATTACCAGACAATAAGTTTGACCTCTGTTTTTCTAGTGACCTAAGGTTGACCTATGCAAGGGACATATTTTCTCACTCTAGAAGAAAAAAATTTATGTTACTGATCTCCTAAAGAAACTTCTCAGCATTAAGTACTTACTATTGAATGCCTTAATAATTATAGTATATGTGGTATACTTATAGCAACATATCTTTATATTTATTTTTATATTATTTCTTTTTAGTCAATTATATTACCCTTTCTTGATTAGTATGCATTCATAAGCCTAGGATTTACTTAAACAATTGGTTGCAAAGTAAAATACATTCCAAACTGGTTTGTGGAGATCAGTTTGTGCGAATGCATTCTACTGACATTACTAGAACTTTGAAAAATATAACCATTTGCTTCGATATACTGGAGAACCTTTAGACAAAGGGAGATACCTCACAATTTTCATTTTCCAACACATAACTGAAGCCATAATAAACATTGTGGCAGCAGATAGGTTATTATGTAGAGAGGCATCATTTATTGCTGGCAGTATCTTTTTAACAAAAATATAGCATAGAAATACTAAATAATTAACACAGCCAGAAAAGAACCATGAAAGAATGAAGCTTTCACAGTGTCTGGGCACCATAATTTGTATTTTGGAGTACAATTATTTCAGAAAGAAAAGAAAATTATGCATTTCTCTGCATTTCTATTATTAAGGAGCACACAGCAGTAATCACTGATTTTGTGTGTTTCTCTTCTATTAAGAAAATCAACCCCTTCATTCCCATGGACACAATGTCTCAGGAAGATTGGTCAATACTCTTAAAATGCAGACAGTCACCTTAAGGTCACAAAGTGGTTGCTGGAATAAAGGCTCCCTCATAAGTATGTAACACTAGATATCATTTATTGTTTTAATAACTGGAGTCCTGTAAATACAAAATATATGAACTTCAACAGAAAGCCCTGTCTTACCACTCCATTCACAAGTTGTTGCCATCAACCATTTTGGATTTGTGAGGATAAACAATACCTAGATCAGGCACACGCATGGACTTTGGATGCACACAAACTACTTTGTGCCCAGGATCCTTATTATAAGTAACATTGTAGTGGGAAGAAAAGATTATTTTTGTATTTTACCCACACCAAAAACTAGGCCTATAAATAACCTCCTTTAATTATGGCTCTATAGCTTGCTCTTGACAAGATTCTTGAGGCAATTCTTGAGTAAATCTGCTTAAAGTTTCTATAATATGATTTTCTTGCTAAAGCACAGAATTTAACTTGGGGTATTTTAATCAGGTATTGAGAAACCATTATGCTATACATAGGGTGTTCTTCCAGGACTGTGTATATCCTTCTTCCAAGTACATTACAGAAGTGAACAATGCATATATTAATACAACATCAAGTAGGATTTAATTACAAAACCAACAAATCCGTATCACCAAGTATCACAAAGGCCAACTTACTCTTGTGCATAAGTGACCATTTTGCATAAGTTTGACATTTTTGGTGAAGGCAAAGCAGGTATGTTGTATAAGAGGAAATTAGGTCACCCTTTAAACCACCTATTATCAAATGTAGTCAACTTACCCTATAATGCCTCACAGACATGGTCCAATAAATCATATGAAAATACCCAATATGACCATGGTGTATGATAATTGAACTGCATGTACTAAGTATTTTGCTTACAATATTGCATCTTACCTGTATAATGCATGAGATGTGCTGCACCATTTATTTCTTCACCCTGTCTTTGTTCCAATATGTCTTGTAATGTGTATGCTCTGTCTGGTGTTCTTTCCTATGTGACTTGACTCATTGGAACACATTAGAAATGGAAGATAAGGGTATGGAAAATCCATACATATATAGAATAGAAGTCTAAATAATACAATAATATGGCAATATCATACCAAAATTAAGGCAGCCAGGCAACAAAGTTTCAATCCACTGATGGTTGCTAAAAATGTAGCTAACTGCGTCCATGCGGTCAAAGTACCGAGAGCAGGATATATACAGTAATACGGGAGAACGGCAATCAAATAATGAAAAGCTCCATGTAGAAGACTGGACTGCCGTAACGTTTAAACTTAGTTCCCACTGTGAATCAAAGTTTCTCTCAGTATTCACGCTCCCAAAGCGACTGATTGGTATCTCAGCGTGGACGGACCTAAAGTGTTTTTGGGCAGATACAGGTTAGCGTCCTCCTTGTATTTCTTGCGTTGTCAATTTCCAGCCTCAATATGGGTTACCCAGTCTTTCTTGGGCAGCCTCGTTTCAGCTGCTTCCAGGGCACTCCACTTACCAGCTGTAATGCAGGGAAACAACAAGGAAGACAGATAGCACAGCTATCTAAGTGTAATAGTTCTTTATTTTTTGAAGTGATAAATAAATGACAAACTACTCACATTTAGTGATGGACATTTAAAAGAAAATGTGAAATAGCACTTTCTGTATGTTAATGCACACAGCACATATACAGGCAATGCGGCATATATGACAAATATGTTGAACAACAATCTCCAGTCTTAGCCTACACATTTCAACCTCCACTTAGGTATTTCTCAAGGCTTTAAAGTGCTGTTCACAGTGCTGGACATTTATACCTAATAAAGCTCCTCCACATAATTATGAAGACTTTGGCAGTTTAAATGGAAAAGTGCGTCTACCGGGAATTAATCTTTATCTCTGGTCATGAACACATATATAAACCAACCAGTGGTAGTTGACATACTTATAATATAGGGGTCTGTTTACAAAGATCATTTTAATGTGATAGTGCCAGTTTTCACTTCAAAACTGGGACTAGCGCAATAAAATGAACTGTTTAATATTTACAAAATGACGTAGCGGAGTTTTACACTCCGCTCCCGGCGTAAGACTAATGCCAGCTCAGGCTGGTGCTAGGGGTAAGACTTCCAGTGATGTCTACATATACCCCTCTTTTCCTCCCACTAATAGCTGTTATAAGGGAAATGAAAAGGGGGGTATATATGAGGAGACCGCCGGAACACATAAGAATATTAGCTCAGTAAAAAAAAATATATATATATTTTTTTTTTAGAACAAAAAAAAAATAATACAAAAAATATTAAAAAATAAAATAAAATAGTAAGAACTCAACTGCCCAAGCGACCCGTTCAAAGTCCCGAATGAGAGTTACTGTGCATATGTAGTACTTCATTCATGCATCGTATGGATGAGAAGTCCTGCAGTGACCCAGCAGAATATCGTGGGACCTCACAGGAGGGGTAAGTATTCGTAAATACTGTGAACGAAGCTGCCAGGTTCGTTATGAAGATAAGCAAACCTGATGCAGCTTCATTCACAGTGAACTGCTGCTGTCTGTAAATAGACCCCTTAGTACTATTTGTTTTTTTATTTTTGTTAGTGTTGTTTTATATTTTGACTTTCAGTTTTGGAAAACACTTAAAATCATTATAATAATTAACAGCATTACAGAAAATGAACTTGATGTCTCAGGAGAAAATTGATGGGATTGATCATTCATTAGCACCAATCAGAGACATTCTTTTTATACTTGATTGCTTTTGTAATTTAGTAATGACATTGTACGACAAATACCACAATATTAAAAAAAAGACAAATGTTTTGTCTGACAATACATTTGCATAGGTACTTATGGACTTAATCTTTGCTGTTATCTGCAACATTGTTGTACACTGTCATATTTCTGTGCATAACAGAAGAATAACTCAGTCGAAAGGGACACTAAGTTTTATATGCTATAAAGTACTGTGTAATTTTTTTTTCCAGCAAATCATTTTTTAAGATAACATTTTGTCCCTTTACAAATGCTCATGTTGCATGTCAGAAGCTTTCACATTGCAGAATCTGTCACATTTCCTTGCAAGTTTTTGATTGTCTAAATAACACAGTAACCCATCATTCAGTTGTCTAGAACACTGACAGTACAATAACCCATAATTCTTACTGCCACTCAGCGCCTCAAGGTTACCATTTTGTACTTTGCTCTGAAGGAGTGTTCATTTAAATGTTTGAGGGGTGAGAAATAGAATGTGTTCAATTGCACCTCAGCTGTCCTCTCTTTTTTTCTTCATTCAAACTGTACTATTTGTAATTTTGTAGCGCTTTTAATATTAATCATAAGCCTGGTGGTGTATCAGCCCCCCTTCCTTCTATATCTTCATTTGCTACTCTTGGATGGTAAATTCAATTAATTTCCAAAGTATTGCAGATATTAGAGCTGATTACTCATCTGCATATGCATGAAAATATATCCTATATTAATTATTAGTGGAATCCTATAGAACTGTAGAAGACACATGAAAATATGAGCAAAAGTACACACATATGCACAAAAGCAATACAAACCAGACATTTGTTTGCTAAAGGCAAATGTGTTGGCAGATTTACTGAGGCAAATTTTTGTTTTTATTTGCTGTATGTGAATTGACATTTGATTTACAATTGATAATCTATTGATAATCTCAAAGTGATGGGCATCAATTTCATCACTTTCAGTGCTGGTTCATAAAATTTGACAGGCTACCAAGGCACAATGTACCTTGAACTCCAGCACTTCCTTTTTCCTTTCTACTATAAAAGCACAAAAAAGATAAATGATAAATGTAAAGCTCCCATTTTATCTTTGATATGCATATCATCCATACTGAACCGTATTATGTTTATAGCACTTTTTTTTCTAGTGTTGTAGAGAGAAGTGAAGATAATGTTATATACAGTATATTACAGGGACCCTATCTGTAACAAGGCATAGACATTATTTCCAGACATGGCATTGTTATGTTTATGTTCACATTGGTTTTATGCTTGCTGCCTCTTTATTTTTGTTTTACTCTGTGGTAGAATTTGTTTCTTTCTAGATCCAGGCATTTTACCTGCCCCAGTAATCATAATTGCCATTAGGTCACACTTATAAACCTTATTTTTATTGATAGAGGACATGGGGAAGGCAAAAAGAAAGCTAAACAAATTCAATATATTATATTTATTAATTATTAATGATAATAATAATAATAATAATAATCTGTTTGCAGAAATCAGGTGATTCTATGTCAGCGTGCATGCATGTGCCAAATGTTACGCAATGGTCAGGGGGTGGTACCATACATCTGCATGCCTAGTCTCCCACAGAGAGTGGAGATAGGTAGATGAAGATATGCAGATGAAGGTATGTGGGTGGCGGAATGATCTGCACGGATCTGCATTCAGACGGATATGCGTTCAGACAGATGCATATCCATGCAGAGATTTTAAGGTAGGGTTTTTAGATGCATAAGTGAGAGGGGAATGACAGGTTAATTTGTGACTTTGGCTATCCTTATAATATAAACTATTTGATAAAACAGCCCATGTATAATGTACCATTATCTTATCTTTTGCATATTGTTTTTGAAAATATAAGTATGCATAACAAATTAACAAGTACATCTTTCCATTGTTTAGTTTTGAAGGCTTTCATCAATGAGGTCCTTCAACAGTTGCTTTGTTGGGTGTTGACATTTTCCACTTGAGCTTCTGTCTGATATATTAACAATGAGTTTGTTAGGATACAATAGCCAGAAGCCACAACAAAACTTACTTGTTGCGTGGAGTTGTAAATCAGCAAATTATCCCCAAAAGCAATGACACCATTGTGTTATCAGCAGAACACATCTCATTGAGGACTTTCCTAGGCAGACAAGTCTTTGCCGATACTGGTGTTTGTTTTGGATCATCAGATTACAGAGAATAGTATTGCTTTTCATTTCCCTTGCATGCAATGCTTTATATTTTTTCAGAAAGGATTTACAATGAATTTGTTAAATTTAAACCCTGTACTTTGAAAACATTTTAGATCAAAAAGGAGTTTATCACTTCTGCAGTTGGTCAAATCACAAACATACAAGCTATTAAGTCCCGCGATAAGAAATTATGGGGCAATATAAGTATAAATAGAGCCATGTGCTGGCACTCATTACTACCCATCATAAGTCATCCATCCCCTTCTAATTATGCATACTTTCTAAAAATAGCTGTGTGTATGTATTAAGGTTTGTCAGGGCCTCTGAAAACAACAATATTGTCAAATGTAAATACTGGCAATGTTGCAAAGTATATTGTATCAATCAGTGAGACCTTTAGTAACTGACACACATTTGGAATTCATCTGTCTAAGGAAATTACATTTGTGTGTTATATACTTTATACTGTATCTAAAACTGCATCAACTGCATGAAAGTAACCTTAGAACAGGAGTTGGTTAATAATTTCATTGTAAATATTAATATTTTTTCCCTAATGTTGTGTTACTCTGTAAACATATAAAGCAACTCTCTTTTTGGTGTTATGACTTCCCTTGGTACTGCTACATAGATTTCCCAACTTCATTTTGTTTTATTTAATTGACTAAGTTAATTTTAGGGTGTGGTGCACAGAGTAATAGGTGCTGGGTATTGTCATCATGTATAGCACTACACTTATTGTTATTGGAAAAGAGCTACTGACTGATTTGCCGGAATAGCAGTAGCTGGGTACTCCGTTTAGAGGTGCTTTATTGTTATTGAAAACATTTAATAATTGATAGTTTGTCATTTGCTCAGTATTATAGGTGAAACATTGATGTCTCATCTTGGTGTCAGTAGCACCGTCTTTAAATTTTAGCGTCAACATTATTTTTCTAAAATATATCTTTGACATGAGTTTAAAAGCTCAAAATTTCAGGATTTCTTGGTCTTTTTTCTTCATTGCCTTTAACTGCATTATTATATTCACTGTTCTGCGCTTAGCTATGCGTTTCAGACCCAGTGACAGTATAATTGACCTAAAAGTTTTGGATTTCATCCTAATGCACTGTTCAGAATGTACATCAAATACCTACAAAAATAATTTCTGTCTACATTTCACTTGACTTCCATTTTAAAGAAAGCATTTCTTTTATTGTTTTTTCTTTTTGTCATCATTATTTCCCTGTGAATAGCCTTGGTATCTTGAGAGATGGAGTTAGACTTACACCCTATGCAATTGTACTTCCTTTATTACCTTTGTCTCATTATACATGATAAACACGCATTAGTGAGATTCACTGCATGTTTTGGAGAATGAATGGGGGATCTTTTTAAACTGTTTCTGACACTCAGTAACCTGGGGGATTTTAATGGCATTCTTTCTTTTGATTCAATAATTTATCTGTCAGAGAAAGAAGGGGGGTAGGAGTAGCGTAGAAGCTGCCAGGTTGACACACTCATTTCGGGAGGAATAAGATGCTGTGAAATAGTCTTTAACATACACTTGCTTTTTTTTTCCCTCTGAAAATTGCAAGAAATGTTTCCACTGTATCTCTTTCTTTTAAGAACTAAAACAATTTCGTCAACATTTTTAACCCTTTCATGACCTAAAACACACAAATGTTACTTTACTTGGTAAGTAATATTATGTTTCCAGTTTAAACACAAAGACTGCTTAAAGGACATAAACATGAAATAGCAAACCAAGAAAAGAGAGATAAAACAGTCACACAAAATGTAAATGTTTACAATCTAAACAACAGTCAAAATAAGTCTGACCCAGCTATTTGTCTACATTTGTTAGGAAAATACTCTATTTCTAGGCCAAGGCAACAAAAGGGAATCATGAAGTCACAAGCACTGATAAGCGGGAGCAAACGCTTATTACTGGTTTGTGATCATACCCATTGCACACTTCCCTAGAGACTCTTCAGCAGTGTATTCTTTTGGCCCCATTTTGTTAGTAGATGGTGTTATGCGTTTTCATCGTACAGCAGCCTAAGTAAACACTTACTGGAGGCTCACAGTAACATGTGCTTCTGCTTTTACTTGTCGGCTCCAATCTTTTTCTTTATTTGGTGATTGTTAAAGAGGAAAGAGAGGTCTTTAGGTTCCTTTGACCCTTTATACTCTAATAGAAGTGTTTACTCATATGATTTTTTTTGCTTGCCTCTATTTTTATTTATTTTTATTTGTTTTTGTTTAGTTTTTTGCTTAATGTCTTACATTTTTGCCATTTCATATCATCCAGTGATCTGAGTGACAGCATGAGAACGTGGAAGTGAATTAAAATGAATTGTCATTTACTCAATTCACAATTTTAACAAAAAAGCTTAATATACTGGCCTACTACAGACATTGGGGTAGATCCTGAAGAATGGCTGACAGGGGACTTACGGAAGTCATTTGCATAAGTCCCCTGTCTGGAAACATCTGCGCATGCGCATGGCAGATGTTCCCAGTGCGTAAGTGCTAACAGACGTTATGTCCGTTAGTACTTACGATGTAGGGGCAGACCCTTCATTTATGATGGCTCTGTCCCCACCATCTAGCCATTTAAATGAGGGGTTGAGGGCAGGGGAAGCCCTGTTATCACTAGGTCTGAGGCCGTACAGCCGCAGACCTAGTTGTATTAGTTAAGGTAGGAATCTGGACACGTAATTGTACAGATTTCCTACCTACAGCGGGGAGTGCACATCACGCTACGGCCTCGTAACTATGCTCCCCTGCATGCACTTAAAGCATGTGGGGGCCTGGATCTACCCCATTGACTTTTGAGCCGGCCATATATTAAGCGATTTATAGGTTACTATATAACAAAACCAATAATTTCTTGATTAGATGTTCTGGTAAATTATGCTTGCTTTTCATTTATTTATAATATGTTAGCATAATCATTTGTCTTGTGTTTCAAAATATGTAAATTAATATTTTAACCAACATTGATGTGCATGATGTGCATGGCCTTTTCTTCTACAGGGTCAAACCTAACAGTGAATTCTGTTTACAAGCTTGGTTTCCGTATACAGTGATTGTGACCAAGTTTGTGCAGTGATACAATACACATACAATTGACAGGCAGGACTGTGTTTCCCTCTTTAATATAATGGAGCTACAGAAGTCCACTTGACGCCTGAGTTAAACAGAGAGTGAGTGATTCTTGCATTTCAAAGGCACAATGCACTTTCCTTGGAGAGAGGCAGGAGGGGGAAGAGAACCAGAGGCTGTTGGAAACCTTTTAATTAGTACTAATTACCTCCGAAGAACATGTTGGGGGCGTAGAAAGAATTTGTGTCAGCGAACGGGGAGATCAAAGATTGCATTGCTAGCATTTTAATCTGTTGGCTATAAAAATAAGAATGAGATGATAATAGGGCCCGAGAGAAAGTAAAACTTGTACCACATACCATTGTTTTTCCTACGGCTTCTTAAGTGTTCTTTTATTTTCTATTACAGTAGTTTAAAAAAAATTGTAGGAAAGAAAAATATAATTGTTTTGTGCCATAACTAAATTGTGTTTCAAGTTTTTGACTTTTTTTTTTAAATCACAGTGAATAGTTTTTGTACATCACAAGTTAAGCGGGCCATTAGTCAAAATATTGGTCCCAGCAGGAGGTGGCTGGATAAACAAAACATTTTCCCACTAGGGAAAGTTCCTGATATCAATGCCACTCGCCTCTCCTGCTGAGTTTGACCATCCTGGCATTAGAGGATGGTGCTGGCGAGATTGACAGGCTTGGCTGCACAGCCCTCCTGTCAGTCTCTTCACTGATTGGCTGAGCCTCCTCTCAGTTTCATCAAGACACCCATGTAGCTTATCTATTGGCTGGCTACAAGAAAGAAAAGAAAAAGAAAAACAACTCCGATCAGCGGTGTGAGGCCGGAGTTCCGATGCCCCCTGTCTGCAATTCTATGTCTGACTACATACAGTTGTTTCCTATAAGTATAGCAGTAATCTATTATTACTTTATTACTGCTGTATTTGCTAATAGTAATGAACTCAGACAGAGCTACCTCAGTCCAGGTGGTGGAGATAGAAGGAAACTGTAACCTTAGGTTCATTATATTTCAAACATGCCATAAGACCCAAACTTTTATTTAGGCGTGTTATCACTGTTAGAAAAAAAACTCCTGGCTATATACTACAGTGATTATTGTACCGATCACCTTATAATTGGATGATTGAATCACTTTAATGTATGGTCAGCGTTAGTATAGTGTTTCCAACCACTAATCTTGAACTGACCAGATTTCTATATAAACACAGAGTAAGAGAAATTGCCTCATAGTCATTAAGTTGTTAACCTTAGCTACATGCTATGGAACAAATGTAATATAAATAAAGTGATAACCCCTTTGCAATCCATGCTTTATTGGCACTGGATACAAACCTTTTACTAATTGTTCAATTTAGATCTGGAGCTTTGGTGACTGCTGTACAATACAAATTTGTGTAACAGACTGCAGGGCTCATTTTCAGAGGTTGAGTGGACAATATTCTCTGGTTAAATTGGGTACAATTATTAGAAAAGATCAAAAGCAATGAACTCCTACTAGCAATATGAGGGTGTATTTAAACTTTACAAAAAAGTAATCACTAATTATATTGTGTGTATAAATATTCTAGATTATAAACTGTCACAAGCAGCCATCACCAAATTAATGTTTTACATTAACTAATCTTTTTTTTACAGCATTTTTGTATTCGTAAAATGTTTACAATTTACAAAGAGAATCTATACTTAAAAAACACATTTTTCCTATATAAGTCATATATGTATTTACCAAACATATTGGACATGATTCACACTTGAAAACGCCTTAGGTTCTTATTTATATACAACTAGTTGCAAGACGACTTCTCTGACATGCCCCTGGTTTTCAGCATTTTAACCGACTTAGGAATGCCATAGGGCTATCTTATCTTTAGGTTCTTAGTTGTGCCTAGGGCGGCTAATTACTGATATTGACAAATTTGTGGTGACTCTAAATAATGATGATCCTCATGAAACTTCCATGCCCCTATTGTACTCGTCGTTCTGTGTAAGGTCAGTGTTCATTTATAGGGTACTAGCTGGACTATCTAGCAAGTGCTTGCTTCTTGACAGGATGAACATAATGCAATGGCTCTTTCAGCTTCTCCATCAGTGCTAGTACCCAATCACTGCTGCAGTGTGGTTATAATCATAGCAAATGACACTAGCTTAAAAAATGATTTGTTTGTTTTTCAATAAAAGTAAAAATGTATTCAGTTATTTTAGAATTACAAACTGTTATTTTAGAAATAATGGGATTTCAGAAATTCAAGCAATCTGTAAAATAAATGTGAGCAAAACTGAAATAAAGCAAAACTGAAATAAAGTCTCAATTAAAATAGTACAAACAGAAAAATGACATTCTAGTTTGACAATACCTCCCAGAATCATTGGGTTATACAGGGGCCATGAAGTTGGGAGGAAGGTTCTATGTGGGATTAGACCCAGTGCCAAGATAACATCCCTGCCAACAACTTCAGTCACATTCTTACAACTAGAAACCTCTCCTGATCCCGAGTCATTAATCAAAGTAGAATGCTGTCTTGACCCAAGCAACTTTCCTTTGAAGTGTGTTGTCCTCTACTGTGGAGTGGGAATAATTTGCTGCCTGATTCAATGAGCCATCAGTGGAGCAAGCAGACCTAATGACATGTGAGAATATTAACCTCCCAGCACACAGAGCTGTGAATCCTGCCTGGCAGTCTATAACTCACCCGTCACACCCAGTCTCACTCTGTCTCTGTTGCTGTCTCTCCCTTCATTCACATGGTGAACCTAGGGACACAGGAACAGGCCCCACACTCTGCAAAACTAATTATCTTCTATGGCAGAGCTCAGGAAAGGCAGCTATGGGTTTCAGTGGCCATGTGACTTTCTGAAATTGAGCATAGCTCAAAAATGCTGTGTCGGTGGAAATTTGGAGCTTGCTTGACAGGTACCTGTGAGCAACCTGGCAGGCATCCTATTGCTGAAGCTTGTTATATCAAGAATGAAACAAATATTTTAAAACTTCAACTCCACTGCTCTGTAGAGCACAACAGCTCGCCTTGCAATATGTAAATAACATATTAAGGAAATTACTGCTATTTATTTACAACTGTGATGTGATTACCAAGTATTTCACTAAGGAAAATAAATATATATGCACCAGTTATACATGCAAACACATGTATCTATGTACTGTATATATAATACTATTTCTCATGTATGGTTGTCAGCTATGAAGACATATTTCTAACATAAGGCCAAAATGACCATCATCATCATTTTGTATTTGTACTAGTCCTCAGACAATAACTTGTACTAATTTTTCTGTATGCTCTTTCTAAAGTACTGACAAATATCTGTGGGCAGTATTTATAAACAGGGAACAGGTTGCAGTTGGTATAGCTGCTGTCTACAATACTTGCAAGAGCTGTATTAATTATTTGTTTACATCACATGTTCAATCTTCTCTGTAATAAAAAGGGACAGGAGAGGAGTGTGTGTGTTCATGCCATACCACTGTCCATTATAAAAAGGCATTCCAACTGACTGTCCTTTAGCAACCAAGCCCACAGTAACCACCAGCAAGCATTCTGATCTGAGTTCTTCTTGACCCCAATCAAAGCCTAGGATCCTTTTCTCCCTGCAATTGCCTATAAACCTTATACAGGTGAAACTCGAAAAATTAGAATATTGTTCAAAAGTTCATTTATTTCAGTCATTCAACTTAAAAGGTGAAACTTATATATTATATAGACTCATTACATGCAAAGTGAGATATTTCAAGCCTTTATTGGTTTTAATTTTGATGATTTTGGCTTACAGCTTATTAGAACTCCAAAGGTGAAATTTCTCAAAATTAGAATATTACATGAAATAAAAAAAAAAGGGTTTTAAATACAGAAATGTCAGCCCTCTGAAAAGTATAATCATGTATATGTACTCAATACTTGGTTTGGGCCCCTTTTGCACAAATTACTGCCTCCATGCGGCGTGGCATGGATTCTATCAGCCTGTGGCACTGCTGAGATGTTATGGTAACTTGACACTGGACTTCAAGCATCTGGGATTGTCTCCCTCTCCATTCTTCCACCAGACTTTGGGACCTTGGTTTCCTTTCTTTAGCCCAGGTAAGATGCTTCTGACGTTGTTTGTTGTTCAGGAGCGGATTGGCAAGAGCGATACGACATTTGAAGCCCATGTCCAGGAACTGTCTGGGTGTTTTGGCTCTAGATGCAGTAACTCCAACTTCAGTCCACTCCTTGTGCAGCTCCCCCACACTTTTGAATGGCCTTTTCCTGACAATCCTCTCCAGTCTGCGGTCATCCCTGCTGCTTGTGCACCTTTTTCTTCCACACTTTGCCCTTCCACTTAACTTTCTATGAATGAGCTTTGATACAGCACTTTGAGAACATCCAACTTCTTTTGAAATTTCCTTTTGAGGCTTTCCCTCCTTGTGGAGGGTGTCAATGATGCTTTTCACAACTGTCAGGTCAGAAGTCTTCCCCATGAGTGTGTATTCTACTTATCCAAACTGAGAGACCATTTAAAGGCTCAGGAACCCTTTGCAGGTGTTTTGGAATAATTTGCTGATTAGAGTGTGACACTTTGAGCCTATAATATTAAACCTTGTCACATTATTCTAATTTTGTGAGATTTTGATTTTGGGGTTTTCATGAGCTGTAAATGGCTTACATCATCAATCATCATTAATCATCAAAATTAATACAAATAAGGGCTAGAAATATCTAACTATGCATGTATTGAGTCTATATATTTTATTAGTTTCACCTTTTAAGCTTAATTACTGAAATAACTGAACTTTTGAACAATATTCTTATTTTTCGAGTTTCACCTGTGTATTTATATTTATGAAGGTATACACCTTTTTTGGGACTATGACATACAACATTCCATGTCTTGTACTAAGTAAATGGGTATATGCATGAGCACCACAGTGTACATTTATGCAAGTGAAAGAATCCCAGCAGGATGCTGTTCTGAGTACTGAAGGGTGACAGGAGAGGTCCAGTACGTCAGCCAATTTATTAAGGCACTATATTCCGGCAGCACAGACCTGGGTCACTGGTTCTCAAGCTCCTGGACCTAATCTTGGTTAAAAGGTGTAGCACCAACATTTACTGTACTTATACTTATGTTAGGAGCCTCCTTACCTTCAGTGATCCATTTCTGCTGTAGGTCTGTAACCCATAACAGTGGCAACAGCTCCATCTTCAACTGTTCATGAATGCGGTGTCATTGTCGGGCATAAATGTGTGATGAAAGCCATGGGATGGTAATTCTGCTGATATTCAAAAAATGAAAGACTAAGCATATCAGATTCACATCCTCCCCATTATTCTGTACCACAGGAAAGCTAAATGCAATGTCTGAGAAATCATTGATCTCTCCAGTGCTGTGCCCTATATCTTTCAGCTGCTTTTAAGTGCTCACCAGTAGTTTTTGTCTGCACATGGAAAGGGATCGGACATAAACCCTCTGCTACTACTAATTGTAAACTACTTAATAGTGTATTGAGGTTGGTCTAATCTCTACAGAATACATGTAAAATCTCTTAAATTGGGTAAGCCCTTGTACAATTCTCAGCAAAGACAACCTAAAACCTACCTGTTAATCTGTTATTGGTAGAGTGTATATGCTCACACAAAATCTGTGTTCATCCAATTTAGGTGATATTGTGGTAACAAAAGATTTTTTGACCAACATAGAAGTATGTATGCTCCTACATCTGCTTTTCTAATACTTGTCTAAGTGATTGCCTCACATCCATAGACTGGAAAGGTAAACCCGGTGACATGATCCTTGCAGCAACAGATTGGGTATTACATCTGCAAATTCTCCAGTTGGATTGTGTTAACACTCTGGCTAGGATACCCAGGTTTAGAGCCATTTGGCCATATGACAATGACTACCCCTCACATCTCTGTTGTGTTTCAGTGATGATTAGGTTTATTATTTATTATCATCCTTTATTCTACCCTCCCTCATACCAATGTGACCAGCATCTCACATCACTCCTCCCACCAATCATCTGTTCTGATTCACAGGAGGAAAGCAAAGATTTGCTGTTGTCTATGAAGTCTGGCAGTTCAAAATATCCTCTTGGAACTAGTGGCACAACCACTGAGGAACAGGCTTGGCCAAGTGGTTATAACTTGGCCAATCACTGATCATTGTCAACACTGAGTAATTGTGAAAACCAGCAAAGTGAGTGGAATTGGGTAGCAGAGAAAGCACATTAAAGCAAAACCTTCCAAAATTATATTTCAGTCAGCAACAGTTAATTTAATGAAGATGACAATGAGTGCATGTGGAGAAGAGCAGATGACTGTTGAGTGTACTTTATTATTTACTTTAGTTAGATGCTTTAAACTGAAAAAGAGAAAAGCTTAACCAAAATATCCTGCGCCTCTGACAGCCAAAAGTGAGCCCTATTTTAGGACACATGTGTCATCGTAAGCATTTGCCCCTCCCCCCACTCGTCTAATGAGGGCAGAGAGTAAGCAAACAACAGTGATGATTTGAAATGAACTGTGACAGAGAGCTTGATCATAATTATCTTAACGAGGATAGGGTTAATTACAGTGGAAACTAAAAGTTCATCTCTGCTCA
Source organism: Limnodynastes dumerilii (assembly GCA_011038615.1). Taxonomy (NCBI): domain Eukaryota; kingdom Metazoa; phylum Chordata; class Amphibia; order Anura; family Limnodynastidae; genus Limnodynastes; species Limnodynastes dumerilii. The sequence goes on from WWET01000275.1 coordinate 493,981, forward strand.
AGTCAAGAGAAACATGAATGTGTTTTGATGATTTGATAGAGGATCCTTTGATAAGGATATTTCTCAGTAGGACTTATAAAAGGCAGAGTGAAGCTATTGATATTTGGGGGTTTATGTCCCTCCAGGTAGGAACAAGTGCAAGAGAATATTTAAGAAATTTGCTGGTTATATATGTGATGTTCAAATCACCACTCATCATGGAGATTATTTATTCATTGAAAATACACTATTTTATTGATTTAGAATCTGAGAAATACTTAACTGCTGCTGCTGGGGTAAAAATTATAAACATTGTAAAGGGTCATATTATAGTATTGGGTAAATTTTGGGGCACGGGAATAAATGGGCATAAATAATGATTTTTTTTATATTTTGTAAAAAGGAAACAAGTTATGGTTTAAAAATATTCAGTATATATGTGTTATTATAATTACTTTTAAATAGTGAGACAATAGCACCAACGGCTGTAAACGCAGTTGAACCGAATGCTCCCTAAAACATCTAGCTAAGCCTCATGTACACAAATGATCGAATGCCATAACTGCTGTGTGGTTGATGAATACATAAAGATGTCACCACTAATAAGTATGTAGTGGTTTTGATCTTCCAATTAAAAATTGGACATGAAATTACTGCTGATGAAATCAGAGCATGCATTTGAACAATAAAAGTGCTGTGCCATGAAATCAATTATTGCTTTGAGGTATGAAACAGACGTTTTAGAAACCAGAATTTATTCTTGCAGGGGCACAAGTTTACCCAACCCAGGCAGGTGTAAAAGGCAATTGGCCTTAATTTCCAATGAGCATCTTAACCCTTGACCTGATGGTGAATGCTAAATAATGACACAGATACACTCACTGGTTTTTTATTTGCTACATTATTTTGTGTGACTGAGATTCAAAGCATATTATTTTCTGTTCTGTAATGGGTGTGAGAAACTGTTTAACATTAACCCTCCGTAATACTTTTGTTTATGTCTTCAAATTGGTTAATGGATTTGGCTTGGTCAGTATTATTTACTTTAAATACCTATGTGTGACAAATCTTCCTTCTAAGCATTACAGCTATCACTGTTGATTTATTTGATGCCCTTGCAGTGTACAAATATGTGCTTTTGACTGGACATGATGCACTACTTGCCCCAGAGGACAATGTATGAGACCAGAAGACAGTGACAGGGTAGATGTGCACAAAAAAATAAGCAAACATCAGAGCATGTAAGTTCTGCTCAACTATGAATGAGTTAAGCTCCAAATTATACCCTCCAATCCTATGCTCTATTTATTGATGTTGCAGGGAAATAGGCAGAAAGGGGTGGCTGATATTTACTCAGGCATGAATGATGGATGACATCTTAAATTTGTGCCCAGGGATTGAAGGTGAACTGTGACAGCCTTATTTATCTTGGGAATGGAGGTTGGGTTCACGAAAGACTAGGTGCTTTGAGATGCCAGACATTGACAAATGCATCTCATAGGAGTTTTGGGCTTTCTGGGCTATCCTTTTTATACCCTTATAATATATAAGTGCTATATTGTGGGCTTAAGGATTATCCCTCAAATGAAACAAACTTAACTTGTATGTTAATATTTTTGAAAATCAACATGCTATATTCACAGAGCTTATACCTTTCCATGTGCTCGCACATGATTCTTCTGAGTGATCATAAACATTGTATATGTATAAAATTCAGTGATATGTTTAAGATTGTTTTGTGTGCAGTCATTTGAAAGAAGATGTTGAGCTCTTACATGATAACACCTGTCATTAAAAAATAATACTTACTGAAAAGTTTTTGTATTCATTTCTTGCATTTTATTGTGGTAATATCCCCTACTACTTAATATAAGCTTAAGAAAATATGTTAAGATTGCTTGATATCTATTAGCTAATATATGGATACTCTTTATGCTTGACTAATATGTAAAATATGTATTTGTGTGTGAATTAGGTGAACCCCAATTCTACATACTATTATAAGACTAAAAATATACATATATACATATAGCACACTGCTATTAAGCAGTAACCTGTCATTCAATCTGTTAAATAAATTGTAGAAATATTAGTTAAAGCCACATTTGGAGGCTTTAAGGGGTGCCTCTAGGTGAGATAGCTCTTAATTTAAGACCGGACAGGTTAGTGTAAGGGAGGGGATGGATGGGAGAAGGAGACACTTAGGTTAGGCTGCAAGAAGGGGATGGATCGGAGAAGGGGAAACTTAAGGGGTATGTTGCATTGAAGGGAGTCTTAAGGTAAGGCTGCGGGGAAGGAAGACTTAGGATTAGGCTGCGGGGAAGGGAGTCTTAGGGTTAGGCTGTGGGAAGAGGGACTTTTTGGGTTTGGCTGCAGGGAAGTGAGTCTCAGGGTTAGGCTGTGGTGAAGGGAGGATTATGGTAAGAATTAGGGTTGGAGAAATAGGGATAGGTGCTTACCTGCGGAAGCAGGAATCAGCTCCATCTTCAAAAAAAGGCCGCTCTCAGCGGCGATCCACACCCAGCTTAACATATATCATAATCTTCTTCTTAAAGGAAAAAAGTAAACATTAGCTTTTACTTAATAAAAACTTACATTGACAAAGTTGTTTTAATTGTTATATATTGTGAGAAATTATATATTCTAACATTTATAGAAGAACACCAACTGACATTTTTTTTTTCATTTAAGAATAAATAATATTGTTTAGAGATGTGTAAAATATACTAAAGGGCATACCATAGTAAAATAAATCTTACTCTCATGCTAACTGAAAATATCTCTGCTTTGTAATTTATAGCAATAACCTTGCAGATGCTGTTTTCATTTATTCCTTTAACCCTTTAATCAGGTTTTTATATAGTGGCATCAGATTACTAGCACTTCCAGTTTTAACAATCATTATCACATGGCTGTGTGTAAGAGGGTCTTGTTTGCAAGCTTAATAGCAAGCAATTAGTAATTTATCCTAAGTCCAATAGGAGTAAGTAGTAGGTCTAATGTTGCTGTAATTAATTGTTAGATAATGACATTGCAAACTTATAGCATTTATATACAGCATCATCTGGATGGTTTTAGTTTAATCATACTTACACACACATCTACTGTGCACTAAGCAAACAGACTTCAGGGTTGCTAATGAAAACTAGAGTTAATACTGGACAGTATTCAAGTCATGTCAATTAACAAGATATAGAATTATATTAACACTGTCTGACTGTGCACCTGATTGTATACTTTGCATTCTTCCTGCAGGTCCTTGAATGGATTGGAGGGCTTTGTGTACTTAGAGGAGTTAATACTGGACAACAATACACTGGGGAATCAGGTTTGCTTTCCATCACTTCCATGCCTGCACACGCTGACTGTGAATAAGAACCAAATATCCTTTTTTCTCAACTTTCTTCTATAAATTGACAACTCATTTTAATAAAATGTTGCACTAATCTGCACTACTGTGACTCACTAAATACATTGGGGTAGATCCAGACCAATGCACGTCTTATGGACGTGCGCAGTCTTGAGTTACAACAGCGTAGCGGGGCGTGCACGCCCCGCTCGAGGTAGTAAAATCTGGACACTTACATGTCCAGATGGCTACCTTAAAAATTACGACTTGTCATACAGGGCCTTCCCCCGCCTAATTTAAATGCCTATCTCTGCCTAGATGGCGGAGATACGGCATATGTAAACCACTGGCCGGCCCCTTTAATGTATCGACTAACGTTATGTATGCCAGCTTGTACGCTAGCATAGCTATTATGTGTGCATGCGCACATCATAGCTGCCAGTGGAATTACGCACGCACAGTGCATAATTCAGCTGGCGGCCGTAGCCCCGGATCTGGGCCATGGTCACCAGTGGCTGAATTCCCATTAAACACTTGAGACAAATGCTAAGAAGCACCACTTTTTGCAAAAGTGACAACTGGGCCTCAACCTTCTGTGGTATCACAAAGTTGTACCTTGTATCAGGACTCCTGGCTCTAAATTCTGTCATGAAGCCTTTGTGATCTGTCTCCTAGAGGAACAGTGTCAACTGTTTCATATTATTTTTTTATTTTTTTATTAACCTGTTTTTATATAGTGCTATCAGATTATGTAGAGCTTTACAGAGAATATTTCACTTTCTTATCAGTCTTTGCCCCCTTGGAGCTACATGCTAAGGTTCCTAACACATACATACATACATACATACATACACACAGACATTAGGGTTAATTTATTCAGCAGCCAATAAACCTATCACCTGGAGGAAACCCAGGCAGACACAGGGAGAACATGCAAACTCCACACAGATAAGGCCTAGTCCGGGAATCGAACTATGAGACACAAGTGCTACTCACTGAGCCAGCATGCTGCCCACATATGTGTTGGTTTAGTTGAAGATTGTGATCTCTTATTGTTGTGTCTTCGCCTCACCCCTAAAGAACAGTTGATTTCAGACCCATTCCTTCAACAATTATCCGTTCCCCATAGCAGGTAGCTTAGGGTTATTGGAACATGAAGAGTTAAGGTTAGGCAGTAAGAAGATGAAGGTTAGGGTTAGGCAGTAAGAAGATGAAGGTTAGGGTTAGGCTGTGAGACGGGAAGAGTTAAGAATAGAAACATACATAGAAAGTGATGGCAGATAAGAGCCACATGGCCCATCTAGTCTGCCCATTTGTTTATTGAAAACTATACTGACCCTAGACCCTATTTACCCATAATTTGGGTTTCAATTTAGGATACCCTTATATTTATCCCAAGCATGTGTAAATTGTTCTACTGTATTGGCCTCAACCACCTCAGATGGGAGAATATTCCATTTATCTCTACACCTTTCAGTGAAGTAATTTTTCCGCACATTTCCTTTGAATCTACCACCCTCCAGTTTGTATCCATGCCCTCGTGTTCTATTACACCTTTTCTTTTGAAAAATGGTATGGTACCCAAGCTGGTAACAACCCTTGATGTATTTGAAAGCTGCTATCATGTCCCCCCTCTCCCTTCTCTGCTCCAAGCTATACATGTTTAGTTCCTCTAGCCTTTCTTGGTATGATTTGATTCGAAGGCCATGGACCATTTTAGTTGCTCTTCTATGCACAGTCTCTAATGTATTTATATCTTTCTGGAGATATGGCGTCCAGAACTGAACACAGTATTCTAGGTGAGGGCGTACCAATGATTTATAAAGGGGCATCACTACTTCTCTCTTTCTGCTACTAATTCCGCTCCCTATGCAACCAAGCATCTGACTTGCCTGTCTCATTGCTTTGTTACATTGATTGGCTACCTTATTTTTTGCACCTAATGTATTTATGTCTTTCTGGAGATATGGCCTCCAGAACTGAACGCAGTATTCTAGGTGAGGGCGTACCAATGATTTATAAAGGGGCATCACTACTTCTCTCTTTCTGCTACTAATTCCTCTCCCTATCCTATG
>WWET01000275.1:502382-513132 GCA_011038615.1 Limnodynastes dumerilii
ATATATATCATTATAATATAATATTATAATATATATATATAATTTAAAGCCACCACAATTCAAAATAAAAGGAATCTTACAAAAAAACATAAGCAAAATAAGGATGGAGAATTCAGCAGTGACTACCAAATTGAGGACAAGCCCTCTGGTGGTAGAATAATAGTAAACACAACTTTCTGGTTTTTAAACTAAAATAACTTGAAGTACAGGCTGCTTTACTGTAATATCTGACAGTCTACTGTAAATCAGTAAAAAATTCATTTTCAGATATTTGGTAAGATGTTTTCTATAGAACTGTTAAATTTTAATGTTATTTACTTTCAATTGTTTGCACTTTTATTTTCCAATATTTAGTAACTTTCTAAAAAGAATGAATCACAGTGGAAGATTTTTTTTTCTCACAGATTTTAATCTGGCATTATGTGAGAGGGATAGGCTTGTTATTAATAAAGGGGACTTCCCCCATTTTTTTAGGTTTTATATATTTTAAATATTTTACTGCTTCCCCCTTTCTTTATAAGATTTTAGATTTGTAAAATAGTACTAATAGTTGTTTCTTGCTCCTTCCTTGGAGTTTTTATGGAAATGAATTGGTAATAAATAAACGTTACTGGGATCAGAAGAGGAATCAGAAGAAAGTGGCATAAAGATTTGGCTATAACTTGTAGATGACACTTGCTAGTGTTTTGTTCCTTAATATTTCCTGTGATACCTGACAGAGTTGGATTACTTATTGGAGTCACTAACTTTCTCAGCTCCATCTCTGGAATATCTAAGTCTGCTTGGCAACCAGGCCTGTCCTAATGAGCTTGTTAGCACGGAAAAAGATGAAAATGACTACCAGCGATACAGGTTGGTAGATACTTTATTCTCACTTTTTTAATTCATTAATTAATTTATTTATTTTTATTAAATGCTGCTTATACAGTATTTAGGTTATAGAGCCAATAACCCCTTTCCATCTCTCAAACAATAAAATGACACAATGTTTTTTAAAAACATAGAACTTGATTAAACTGCTTAGTGTTTGGATATGTGCTTAATGGATGCATTCAGTTTCCTAATCATAGGATTGCGATATTCACTCACCGAGCATGAAGGAACTTCTGTGCCTCAAATTTTCTGACTTGTGTGAACATAAAATGGGGAGGGTTCGGAAATCTGGATTAGTATGCAGAGCATTGACTCAACTACACTGCACAATTTAACATCAAGTCATATCCACTTGTGAGGGCAGCCTGACCCCTCTGCTCTTATGTCTGCGTTCTGATTGAGTTACTCAGTTGTGTGCACATGCGCAGAACACAAAAATAGATAAAACGACAAAAACATATGAAGATGAAGGGAAAACGGAAGGTTAGGATTCAAGGTTTATTGTATTTAAAGGAACAGTCTTAACACCAAGAGCTAGCCCAGTAAGGTCTTCCTTGACTCTTAAAGTTCTGTAGCAGTCTCTTTATTTACTTAATCATTGTGAAGGCTGGACAAAGGTAATTCCATTCCATTTGACAATCCAGTTCTATGCCACACCCCAAGAGAGCAAGCTAATTGCATAGTCTTAAAAATTGGCTTGCAAATGAGACTCTGGTCCTTGTTCCTAGAGATTCTACAAGTACCAGTTATATCTTGGTAACCTTTTAAAACTTCGAGTCCTCATCTAGCTAGGGCTTATGATTTCTAATTTGCGAAACTCACAGGTACTAAGCCCAGGAAGGAAGACTGATACATGAAACTGTCTTCAATCAAAACTCAGTTCAACACAATGCTCCATATTGCTAGATAGACTGTTCACTGTTCTAGCTGGCACAGGACTGGTCTCAAGAGCACTACATCACAGCTTGAGTAGACAGAATCTGTCTTCTCCTGTCCTTCTAATGTCTCATAAATCAATAAGCGAGGCTGTCGTGTCCTGTGCTTTGCTCCATACCGAGCGAGCGATGACAACCTGGTCTATGATTCTGCCGGGCCCTTTGTCGTTGTGATACTACCTGGATGGCCTCTTTCAACTAGACTTTAAAGAGCATGTTGTAGTATTTGCCCCACCTGGCTCCTTCACCTGAGAGTGCTGATGTCTCCTTTTACAGTAATATCAGAGACTCTGAACTGAGACATTTGTCTGCGGATCTTTTATTTTTGTTGTGTTGATAAAGTGGATATTAAATATGTCTCTTTTGTTTATGATTGCACTATGTACAATTCATCATCACACCGTGTAGCTGAATCACAAACCTAACAAATAGCTGTACTATGTCAAACATGCGGGCCTACCTATAAGTGTGGTGCATAAATCTAATTAAAGGCTAACAAAATAATTCGTTTTTTAATAATGATGGACCTGATGCAGACTTCTGTGCGTGTTCCGTACACATGGAGGTCTGTAAAGCTGGCCATACACTAGGACGATTATCGGTCCCAGCAGGGGGTGGGCCAATAAACGGGACGAATTCCCGCTAGAGAAATGTCCTGTTATCGACACCATACACCTCCTCTGCTGGAACCGATAATCCTAGCAGAAGAGGGGAGGGAGAAGGCAGCGCTCTCTATGGCGCTGCTGCAGAGCTATGTACAAAGCTGCTCTGACAGCTTAGAAGTCTACCTTCAAAGCTGTCAGAGCAGCATAGTGCATAGATCTGCAGCAGCGTCTATCAGAGTGCATTGCACCAGCGTCTATTGCAGGGAGTAGTACAGATAGGGATCTGCCGAATCCGCGCTTCACACAGCACGGGTTCGGCTATTCCCTCTCTGTACTATTCCCTGCAATATACGCTGCTGCAGATATATGCACTATGCTGCTCTGACAGCTTTGAAGGTATACTTTAAGCTATCAGAGCAGCTTTATATATAGATCAGCAGCAGTGTCTATTACAAGGATAGGGAGCCATTCAGCTTGCTGATTGGCTTCCTTAAAATATCGGGGGCTAGCTGAAAGATCCCTGAAAGATCAAATAATCGCACCAGAGCATTTCTGGTGCGTTTATTTGACGTTTCAAAAATTGATCTGTACCATACACTAGAGCGATTATTTGCCCGATCACCCGATAATTGGAAGATCGGGCCGATAATCGCCTAGTGTATAGCCAGCTTAAGTCCACACGGAAGAGGGTAATGAATTCCTTTGCCACTCCCCTCTCATGTACGGACTTTGGAAAACTTAAAGGTCCATAAGCCTGCCTTAAGTTCTCCACACAGATCTGTGTCTGCACGATCCATGCCGAAGTGCCTACCGCCGCCCCCTCACCTTCATCTGCATGCCTATCTCTACCCCCCAATGTGCAGGGATTAGGCGTGTGGATGTCTTGGAACGCCTCATCGGACACTCCATAGTGTCATCTGTTGTAAAACATCTGGCTCGTGCATGCGCAGTTCTGACTTCCACAAGCTGCAGAAGTCTGATGGAATTAAGGATTAGGTCCAATGTCAATAAAAACAGAAGCCATGTCCTCTTGTTAGAGATGACTGCAGTTTTCTTTTTACCAGATCAGTAAACTCAGAATGGTTGCAGCAGTGTCACTGTTACATTTCTAAATAATATTTTTTTTACGCCCCCCCCCCCCCCCCCCCCCACCACAACAAAAATATGTAACCCCCCCCCACACACACACACACAAAAATACTGTATGTCCAATAATTAAGCTCCTTATTCTTCTTTAAATATTGCATTTATTTCCATAATAGGACTTTATATTCTGCCCCATTACAGAACTAGGGAACAATTTGAGCTCAATTAAGAAGAATAAATAGCTTTATTATACCATATAGAACCCCAATATTGGGGGAATATAGAGATCTTTGGTTTCCTACTAGGGGTGTCACTAGCTGTGGGCACAGACATGACCTGCCCCATGACTGCTAATAGTGTTCTGGCAATGTCTGTGGCTGCAAGCACTTGGTGTATGCTACTCAGGGGAGTTTTAAGAAGTGAGGGGGCCCTTGTACAGAATTTGTACATGGCCCCCCTCCCCCGCAAATAGGACTTTTTTTTTTAAAGCATATGAATATATGTATAGATTTTGATGCATAGTGTGTGCCACAGGCCCCCTGTTCTGAGGGGCCCGTGTGCATTGCCAGTGATGATACTGGCTATAGCAGTGTGGTGCTGACATGACATCAGCTTTTGGGATCCTCTCTGCCAGAAACTGCAAACAGTGCAGTCAGACAGCAAGAAGGTGCATAAGAGAGAATAAAAAAAGGGTAAGTGATAGGATGGATAGGAGAAGCGGAGCCGGCGGTGGTGGTGGTGCTGGCTGTTAATGGACTTTATTATGAAGGATAATTGGAGCCACCCTTGATTGTACAGAAATGAAATACCATAATAAAGTCTCCCCCCTCCCCCCTTAACTTTAGCTAACCACCTTACATTTGTCCTTTCCTTAGTGCTGCAAAAAGTCAAGTAAGCACCATTACTATGCACCTTTCTCGCAGTAGCTTACATGCAGTGCAACACAGACAATATGGGGCTGATCCAGAGACGCATGTAAATTAGAACACAGAACACGTGCTGTACATGTGCAAACCGTGAGTTTCCTGCGTGTGATCAAAGGCATGCGCAATGATAGCTCTGCATGACTATGCAGGCGTGACACCTAGTGTACAGGCTCAAAGCAGCTGCTTGACCATGTACGTTGTGCAAGTGCAGGATAGTATTAACAGAAGGAGAGCTTCATTCACATTATGAATGCACTAAAACAATATAAAATCATTCATTTATTAATTCATATATTAAATATTTTACACCTGCAGAATGCTTAACAACCATCCCATAACTGTTGTATTGTGTTTGGATTATGAAATTTTAAATCAAGGGTCCAAAATAGGTCATAGAGTATCAGCCCCCTGAACTTGACATGACCTGTATCAGTGCTTACTTCCATCACATTTGGCTCTAGAAGGGGTGCGCTTGCATGGACACTCCCTTACCCTCCATTATAAATAACAATGAACTACACATTTGTCTATCTATCTGTACCGCTCTTTCATGCTTGTGGTAACATTTGCATTGACTCTTTTTACTAAACATAAAGGCTATGTTTAGTGTTTGTTCACTTCATCTTAGGATGTGTCACTCTCCTTTTACACTCTATAAAGGAAATGAATGTCTGTATGTGCCCTCATGGCGCGAACATTAAATGCAGCTTTTCATAAAAATGCATTGGACAATAAAACCCTATACCATTTTGTCATTGGGTTTAGAAGTGCTTTTGTACAATAAAATCTCTAAATACCCCACTTGCAATAGTGCAGCCAACATTTCATTCTTTCAATGTATAGAGATGGTTGTATATGTGACTTACAGGAGAATTGTTCATAGTTAAAAGCTGAAGGTTTGTTTTGCAGATACTTTGTCATAAACAAACTCCCTAAGTTAAAGTTTCTGGACACCAGGAAAGTGACAAATAAAGAGCGTGATGTGGCAAGTTCCAGAGGAGCCTTCATGAAAGTTATAAAGCCAAAAGAAAACAAGGTAAGATTTTGTGATGATTACAAGGAACAAAAGACAGGTCCGGTGCTCCATGCACACATTACATAACACTATATATTATAATATAATATATAATATAACACTATGTTATGTGTCGGCACAAACATAAAAAGGAGGTTTAGTTCGCAATATAGCTATATTGGGCTAAGCTCACCTGCCCAGCGTCAAGGCACCTCCTGTAGGTGAGTCCCTATCCATTTGCTATATGTGTACTCAGGAGGTCTGTATTAAGACACTCCTGACATATGAACAGTGTGCAGCGGCCATATTGGGGAAGAGTCAGGCTCCCAAAGTAAACTAACAGTAACAAAAAAGTAGTTTCTGTTCACAGATATGTTTATTTATTTGTGTTATGGTTGACATTAGAATTACCTTTGTTACTTTACCCATCTAATTAAATTATTTGCTTTTCAAAAGACTTGCACGCTACCCTACGTGCAGTTTACAAGTTTATGTCTTATGACCACCTACAGGTCAAGCTAGTCATATAGCAATAGTCATAGGAATTGCGTTTTAGAAATGATCAATGTCTTAAGCTCAAAAAGTTCTGTCTGCTGTTTATAATGTATTGGGGTTATATTTATTATAGCGGCAACACTATTTTGTTTGTTTTATTTGTTATACACTGATTGTATTTATCATTAGTGAGTTTTTTTCCACCCTTGATCATTGTCTAACGGTTATCAGACAGGGTCAGTCACTGATGGAAGGGAAGGATGTAATGAGATGTTTTGTTTTCCTTTGGAGTTGATTTCTGTTGGTACATTTTCCAACAGCAGGCAGGGGGCCATCAATACTGTTGGAAATACACCACAATTAGTGCTTGCTCTCATGTTAATTTCTGTACGGATCCCTGTAATTGTCACTAATGGCAATTAGACAGCAAAAGGCTTCGTAGACATTTGCATTGTTCCTCAGCGCAATGTTGAGACTGGGTAATATGTATTAACACATTATGCACTGTAGACATCAGTAGATAATAGTAGTAGTAATAATAATAATAGTAGTTATAATAAAAAATAATAACAGTAATAGTAGTAGTTAATAGTACTTACAGCAACCTTTAAAACTGTATATTAATACGGTATTTCTTCAACACATTTTAGAGAATTGTTATAAAAACATCGAAACACAGATTGTGATGGCAGATAAGAGCCACTTGGCCCATCCATATGCCCAATTATATTAAAACCCCACTAACCCTGTTTGATCTTCAGTTTATTTTGAGTTATAGGATATCCTCATATTGGGCCGTATTCAGACTACCGGACGTATAACATATACGTCCGTTGTTTAGCGATTTTTAATACTGCGCATGCGTAGGCAATTTTTTACGTAATCTACTTATCTTTTCCTTGCGTAGATTGTGTATATGTGGTCTAAAAAAACTACATAATCTCCGTAAGGAAAAGATACGTAGATTACGTAAAATATTTACTACGCATGCGCAGTAGTAAAAATCGCTAAACACCGGATGTATATGTTATACGTCCGGTAGTCTGAATACTGCCCATTTATCCCAACCTTGTTTCAATTGTGTCCTTTTAACCTACCACCCCCCAGTTTATACACATCCCCTTGTGTTCTGATACAGCTATTCCTGTACCAGGTTTAACCCTTTGATATATATATATATATATGAAGTTGTTATAGTCTCCCCACCTCTTCTCTTCTCCATTTATGTTTAGTTACCCCAATCTTCTTTGTATGTTTTGTGATAATATATTTTCTGTTTTATATTTTTCAATTGTTCTACCATGCTATGCTAGCTACATATATAATAGCTCACTTTAAGTTATTCCTTATTTTGTCTTGCCATAGTTAACTTGGTATAGGCATTTAGGCCCCCAGTAGGGAACGATTTGTCTTTTTAATTATAGGTATTGCCATTGACGGTTATATGACTGTGATGTGAGCATATGTTTTACCTGTGTAATCACCTATAAAAAATACCACTCTGCAGCTACTCAGTTATGTCACCCTTGCTCTTGGGGCTTCTTGTAGCTTGCTAAGTTGAACCACATTTCTAAAGTCCTAAAGTCCTTTATTTATTCTATCCTCAATAGATATCTATTCAAGGTCTATCCATAGACTTTGTGTTGGCATGTAGAACACTGAATACCTTACAAAACATCCTTTACATGTGTCATTGTGGCCTACACCTACCTCTTGCAATCTTCAGGGTGGGACAGGCACCTAGCTCAACTATGGATTGCAATTGAAAAATACACATTGTAACAGCTGTCTCCACAAAGTACCGCACTACCCTAAGAACACTGAAACACTTCTGACAAAAGTTCCTTTTGTCCCCTTTGGTGGTATTGAGCGGCATTGACTATTGGTGAGGAATACATTTAAAATTAGCAGGATTAGCACCTGCCACAGGCTACAGAATCCTAATGATCACAGCGCAAATATTTAATGCGAGTGTGGTTATACATGACACATTAACCTGCTTCATTCAAATACAGAATATACTGACTAGTATTTCACCATCATTCCGGAGACTTCTGTACAATATAGAGAGAGTTTAGGGACAATGGGCCTGATCCAGAACAACGATTCGGAGTGAATTTACGTGTGGCGGAGACGTAAAATCGCTGTTTTGAACGCACTGCGCATGCGCACCATAGAAAATAACCACATTAACGTAGCGTAATTGTGAACGTATGGGCCATTCACGTATGTGACACGTAAATACTTACGTGTGGGCGTGCCAATTTTACGTTGAACCAAAATACGTCTGAAATACGTGAAGTAGGCGGGGGGTTGTATTTAATGTGTACAGTATGGGCGTGCTTAGCTGCGTAAATTCGTGTAGCCCATACGTATGTGTGCGTATGACTGCGGTTACTTTTGCAAAAGTTAAGGTAGGGTTTGGAAAGCGTATCTTGACAAAATACGTACGTTCAAGGGGTGTGCCAAAGGGAGAGTAACGAATTTACGCACACGAAAATACGCTCTGCGAATAAACGTACGGCAAACGTAGTTCTGGATCTACCCCAATGCAGATAGCATCATAATGACTGCTACCCACAACAGAGGAGATACTAATGACCCCCACTACATACACAGAGCATTCTGATTACCATCTCGCATAACAGAGCAGTCTAATTTTCCCACCAAATCTAGAGAGTACCCTGGTTCTCTCCAAACAAAAGAGGGGTTACTGTATTGCCTTGTCATACTAGAACCACCTGGCACACAACAAGCAGGTATCCCCATTTGAAGGCTTGTCTTTGGCTCGCAAGAATCTGAACACGTGTTAGCATTTAGAAAATATTATCATAATTACTCTCCTAAATTTTCCTAACTTTACACATAAAGGCTTTCTTTGACATTCTGGATATCCTGTCTTATTAGCTGTGTTGGAACTTTATTACTTGTAATTATGGCCCAGTGTTTTTAGGTAGCAAGGCTTTAAAGGAAGAGAAAGTTGTAAATATGACACTCTTTAAGAAGATTACAGCTAGCTTTTATGGCTAGATATCTAACCTTTATTATTAGCATTAGCATGTAAGTTGTATTGTGGTACCAGGAATCACTTCTCAATTTTTGCCTTCTGTACTAAGAGTTGGCAGTTTGGCTCTAATCACGGGAGTCCATGGGCCGGATCCAGAATTAAATTAATGAGCTGACTTATGTTCACAATGCACGTAAGTCAGCTCTGTTTGAGTATTGCGCGTGCACAGTACCTTAACTTCCACAATGGAACACAACTGCCCCGATGCTGTGTTCTGTGTGTAATTCAGCCTCTGCAAAGGAGGCCGGGCCACTCACCATGTGTACGAGATTTGCATGGTGGGTGTGATTTGGTATTTAAATCGTACAGTAAGGGCTGGGTTTAGCCTATAGATCCTATATTCATGGTAGAGTCCAGAGCATGGGTCCACAATCCGCATGTTGGAGAGCAGGGGTAGTACCTTGTTCTCCTGTGTGCGGTATTGTGGAATTAAAATACCTTATGCTATCCTTTGTTGCAGGGGCTACGTACAGAATTTCCTTGTGAGTCTGGAGGCCCCACATGCAGATTCCACATTTGAGTTATCAAACATATCCATTTTTATACACAAAGCTGGTTTATGAAGGAATATGGTTTATAAAGCAATAAATAATGCCTTATACTTTTATTGGTAGATAGCAGTTATCATCATTTTGAAATGAATCTGTGAGAAAACGATCCCATCTACAGAACAGTCTATTGTGCAGCCCTATATAAACGTCATTAATCCAGTCTCCATGTTCACTTCCACTGTGCATAAAACCTGGTGCAACTGCCAAATTAAGTAGCTTACACAACGTTTTTGCCTTGTGAAGTGATGAGACATGGAATAAGTAATCATTTGTCAGCCCTGCTCATTTAGCTCTGCATGTCCAGCTTAATTTTCAGGTTCTGTTTAAGTTGTCTTCTGATTGAAAACATTTACATCTATTATGAGTGCAGGTTGGTTTAACAGGGTAGTGTAGCCATTGCTTCAGCTAAAACTCACAAAGTTTAGAGTTAAAAATAAAATCCAAGCAATGTACATGATGTACCGAGCCTACCAGTATGGAATATTGACCAAATCACTATGAATAATTTACTAAATTGTAAAGCTTACTTACTGGACCTGATTGTTTTATTAATCATCCATTTGACCCTAGACAAAATCTCAGTGATTTTGCCTATTATTATTTCTGTAAATAAATACATTGGAATGAAATGAATGAGCCATGTGTAGTTTTCAAGCTGTGAGCCCACATGTTTACCTACAATTATGTAATGTATTCCTCTGGAAAAACGTACATCTATTTGCCAAAAATCCAAGACATCTGTATTCTTTTCACACATTCTATTATCTTACATTTTGTTCTTGTTCATAATGCAGTCATTTCAAATGCAATTAATTTGTTTACATTGAAGATATAGGGCTCTATATATAGAGAATCCTGTAAATCTGGTGAACAATAGTGCTCCAGGCTCACTTATCATCGCAGCGAGCCTGGACACTTAATTTACCAGATTTATAGAGATGCCCCTTCGTTGAGCAGGACCTCGATGTCCCGTGATAGATGGGGCAGCATTGTCGGCACTTCATTCATTAATGAAGTTCCGACGATGCAGTGAAATTGTCGCGCATGCGCCGAGTGCGTGCCTGTTCCGTAAGTCGCATAAGGAATCATGCTGATTCCTTCATGCATTTCTTACACAAACTCCCTGAACCGCCAATGTTTTTCCCCCCTTGATCCACTGAAGCACCAATGAAAAGAGAAATAGGATTGAGCCTTTAT
>WWET01000275.1:525208-542611 GCA_011038615.1 Limnodynastes dumerilii
CACTTCTAGTGGAGCTTGCTGAAGACTTATCCCAGTTTACATCAGGTAGATTGAAATCACCCATAATTATTACCTCCCCTTTTAATGCCATTTTAGCAATGTCTTGTAATAGAACATTGTCCATTTCCTCCTCTTGCCCTGGTGGCCTATATATCACTCCAGTACGAAGAATAACACCCTGGGTTTCTATGGTTACCCAAAGTGCCTCAGTTTTCTCTCCAATACACCCTATTAAAGTAGAATTTAACCCTTCCCTAACATACAATAATACTCCTCCCCCAATTTTTCCTACTCTATCCTTTCTAAATAAATTATAACCCGGTATAGCTAGCATATACGTATACTGTAAATTAACAAAGAGGACACTTGCAAATTCAACCCAGCTTCTCTGTCAAAAGTGTTATTCCTCTTAATTCTGCAAGGGATTGAATGTGTTACAATCACTTATCACAGACTGGAAGGAACGCAATCAGAATGAAATGTGTGTCTATATCCAGTCTGCTGTACCCAAATTGTAAATTCGGGTGGTTATTTTGAATACCTGGCTTTCAGTTTTTATTTGAGGTCAGACGAAGTAACAAATCAGTAGCATGATTTATAGCACATTAGAAGTCTATATATATCTCATGACATCCATAGATAACAGGTAGTTTTTCTACTTTAAACTGGACTGAAGTTTTGACTGGAATTAACATGGATTGGAGCAAAATACTGCTAGATTATTTTGGGGAAATACTTATATTAAATCAAGGTAAGGGTTGTGATGAGGGGGCCTCCAGATTCCAGACTTCCTTGGCTAATATTGTGCATGTATGTTTAGTAGGAAGGGGTCTGTTTCATGGCATATATATATAGAGGCAGAGCATATGTTTCCTTCGTAACTCATGGAGGCCATAATAGAAATTAGGTCGCCCGTAACATTTGCGTAATTACGGGCAAATGGGCGTGCCTATATTACGATACCCGTAAATACGCTCCAGTTACGGAATGTAGGCGGGGGAGGCATTTAAATCATACAGTCTCGTTGTTACGACCACCCCGTAGTTACGTCCTGCCATGGGTTCACTTGTAAAAGTTAAGGTAGGGTTCAGCCGGCGTAAGGCAGTGTAATTACGTACTGCCAGGGGGAGTAGTGAAATTACAACCGACCGAGGGGAGTGTTCATTGGAATATATAGTTTTTATGCTCTGCGTAAATATGAACAGCGCTCGTTCGTAGTTCTGGATTAGGCCCATTGGGTATTTCTTCAACTACGGCACTGTATTATGTGCTCTGAGAGAAGCTCCCTATTTAGAAGAGCTCGCTGGTTTTAAACAATTGTATCTAGAGGAGCAATCGTCCTCCTATGTGATTTCCCTTCTCTATAAAATGTTGAGCTCTTTACATGAATACATTCCCTTATGTGTGTGATTGGGACAAAGAGCTGACTCAGCCCTTAACTAAAACACAGTGGAACAAAATCTTCTCTCCTACCCACACTTGTTCTTTAAGTTTTTCTGTTGTAGAGACACAATTTAAAATACTCTTTAGATGGTACAAAGTCCAAACCCCAGTTCATAAGTATTGCCCTACTGTAGCAGAAACTTGCTGGAGATGTAGAGTTGCTGTTGAAACACACATACATATATGGTGGAGCTGTCCTGCATTGTCGGCCTTTTGACAGAAGGGTAAAGAGATTTCTATGCTACTGGAGTGGCCAGATATTCCTGAGGGACCTGATTTCTGGATCCACTATTATACAGAAATGCCTATCTCAAAATAGCTAATAGCTAATGCAGCCAAAGCTGTTATACCCTTCCGCTGGTACTCTTCCACCCCTCCAGTGATTATGAATTCATTTAATCAGATTGACTTTTATGAGGTTATAAATAATATGCTCTACTCTGCTAGTGACAAATTCACTGCTTATGTTGCCACATGGTTCTTTTGTTAGGACTTCAAGACCACCCCTGCTTATCTCATATACCTTTCACATAGATAGATAGATAGATAGATAGATAGATAGATAGATAGATAGATAGATAGATAGATAGATTGAATTGTAGTTTGATTTTCTTGTTCTGAGTATGAATAAATCTGCAAGGTGTCCTTATAAATATGTTACCTATTTAAAGTGACACTTCTAGAGTGTTGGTGCACTCACAAAAAAAGGATTGACTTTATAATATAATTCAGTTACCTGGTTATTACCAAAAACCCCATAATTGTTACCTTACCTCACATTACCAAATGCTTTCACTGGGCAAATAACATCAATAAATATTGTTCCTTTGTTTGTGTTGTATTTTTTTTATTTTCCTAGGACATACACTATGTAGACCAAAGTATTCTGACTCCTGACCATTACACCAACGAGGACTGTAATGACATTGGGCCTGATTCAGACCTACGCTCATGAAACGCTCGTGTAGTAGCATATTTACGCCGGTGTACCTATGATGCACTCCCATAGGAACTCCCCTTGGTCGTACTTAAGCAGGCGTCCGTAAGCTCATTGCATAGTTACGACACTTAGCACGCTCATACTGTACGATTTAAATGCCTCACCCCACCCTCTGTGCATAATTACGGATTTCGTAAGGCAGACATGCCCCCTCAACCGTAGTTACGAAGCTGATATGCCCAAGGCCCATACGCTCAGAATATCTGAGTGTAACATCTTCCCTGCGCATGCGCAGTAAGTACAAATATCCGTTTTTACACTTAAAAACGCACACGAGCGTAGGTCTGGATCGGGACCATTGTATCCCAAATGTGCTCGATGGGGTTAAGGTCAGAGCCCTGTGTGGGCCAGTCAAATTCTTCACACTGAACGCATCAAACCATGTGTTTATGGTATTTGCTTTGGGGAACAATCATGTTGCAATAGGAAAGGGCCTTCCCCAAAATGTTGTCACAAAGTTTGAAGCATAGCATTGTCCAAAATGACTTTGTATGCTGAAGCATTAAGATTGCCCTCCACTGATGATAAGAGGACAAGCCCAAACCCTGAAAAACAGTCCTATTCCATTATCCCTTTTCCATCAAACTTCATAGTTGGAATATTGCAGTCAGGAAAATAACATTTTCCTACCATCCGCCTAACCCAGAATCTCCAATCTGACTGCCAAATAGAGAAATGTGATTCATCATTCAACAGAACATGTTTCCACTGCTCCACAGTCCGGTGGTGTTGGTGTGCTTCACATTACTCCATGCAGCACTTGGCATTGAACTTGGTGATGTTAGGCTTGCATGCAGCTGCTCGGCCATGAAAACCCATTCCATTAAGCTCCAGGTGCACAGTTTTTGTGCTTACATTAATTCCAGTGGAAGTTCGGAACTTCTTAGCTAAAGAATAAGCAGAGTGTTGGAAACTTTTACGCACCATGCGTCTTAGCAGTCATTGACCCCCTCTGTGATTTTACATTGTCTTCTACTTCGTTGCTGAGTTGCTGTTGTTCCTAAACACTTTCACTTTCTAATAATAGCACTTACAGTTGACTGAAATTTCATGAACCGTCTTATTGGAAAGGTGGCATCCTATCACAGTACCACACCATGTTCTTCAGAACCCATTTTGTATCACCAATGTTTGCAAATAGAAACTGCATGCGCTTGAATGTATACACCTGTAGCAACAGGTCTGATTTAAACTCTAGAATGCAATACTTAACAGGTGTGGCCAAATACTTTTTGTCCATATGGCTGTATCCATCTAATGAGATGCCATATTTTACTATTAAGACCATTTAGTTTTAGTTGTCTGACTTTTAAAAAAGGGAAAAATATTTTTACCCACGTAAAAGCCAATATAAAGATATCATTCATAATATTATTGTCAGTTATCTTTTAGGGCTTGTTTTGTAATTTACATTTTATTTACACATATTTGTGTGCAAACATTTAGTATTGTTTTATATAACCCATCAAAACAGTCATGAACCCACAGTGGGACCATTTTGAGAAATCCCAGCCTCTACTCTTACACAAGTACTTTGATTGAGACCCTTGGGTCCTTACCATCACTTAGCCTTATTTCATTGTTCTTAGTATTTTCATCTATGTGTATTTGAGATGTAATTTGTTATTACCTTTAGGAGAGGTAGGGACTTTACCATCCTCCTTCCTCATTTTGACTGCAGGTCCACAATAACATAAAGCATATTTAGATTGAAAAGCATTCTCTCTCTTTACCAGGCCTTCTTCTCACCTTATTACTATGGCATGGCCTTGTATTAGCTTTATATTTACTTATTACCTGTTTTGTACATGGTTTTGGAATATGTTAGTGCTGTAGGAAAAGTTCAGCTATTTTGATTTCTGTTGTATACTACTGCTGATAAATAATTTCACTCAAACTGAGCATGTGTCTAAAAGTGATGTCTTATTCTAAGCTCCTCGACTAGGTCAGAGGCTGCTTGCCAGAGATGAGATCCTAAAATACGGATGAAGTTGTGGATAATATGGCACAAATGTTCTCCTTCTATACTCTTTATTTCTTCTTAATTAGTCCCAGGAGTGGGCATTGATTTTGTTACGCTAGTAGCTCACATCTGCTGGTGTTGGACAGGTCATTCTGTCTGTGTCCTTTCTTCTCCAATCCCCAGCAGGTGACATTTCTTGCAAAGGAAAAGGCACTTGCTCAGTGTGACACTGGCTGTCTCTCCTGTCCCTTGATGGGCACAGATGGCTGGTCAAATGAAGACATCAAGCTAATAGGTATGTTGACAGCTCTCTACAGTGCTGGAACTTTTTCATACTTGCAAGAGGAGAATGAGATGGACAGACAGCTTCAGTGCCAAGGCTTGTGGGTTTCTGCGAAGCAATGGCATATGGTCTTTTTCATGAGTAGATTCAAGGGAGAAAAGACATCAGTAGGTTATACAATGTGATCTCAGCGTGAAGGCATCTCCGAACCAAGATGTATTTGTTGTCAGATTCTACACAGGAGACTAAAGCTTGTGCAAACACATTAATATAACACTGTGCATGCATATCATTTTCATGAATTAAAATTTATAGCATACACTTTAATCTTTTACTGAGCTTTTAAAGAGGGCTTAGCATTTCAATATTCTTGTTATGTTGTTGAGTTAATTCTACCTATGCATGTTAAGCAACATCATTCACAGTTAGTTTGATGAGCATTACAATATTATGTTATGCTTTTCATTGTGAGATAAACAACCGATATCAAAAGTTGTCACCTCTCAACTCTAATACTGTTTGCAGCAGATGAAATATGACTCCCCTGAAATCAACATGGTTTAGCCCAGGTGTAACTAAGTTCATGCACTTAACAAGGTCTGGATCCAGCCCAATGAGAGAAAACCTATTCTGTAATATCTATAGTTTACTGTAAATTTTCAATAAAACATCATGTCTATTTGAAAGGGAGGCACATTTTATCTATTGTAGTGCACAGTATGGTTGGTTACACACTGGGGATTTTTTATAGATAATCTTTCAAATCACACAATCAAAAGACTGTTTCACCAGATATCTTACCAGTGTGTACTGTCCAAAGATGCCCAAAAAATCTTTTGAAAACACCTGTGATTTTTGATTAGATCTTTCAGAGCTTCTAATGTTCCATATAAACAATGGAAAGATTTATTTTGCTTTTTTCAAGTGTCTATTAGGAGGTCTTTGAAAAGTCCAAATGGCCAGAATGCAACAATGATACGGTCACCAGCTGAATTGCAGGTTTATCATTGCAGAAATGCTTGGGAAATAGATCTGTTTCAACCCGTTCCCAGTAGTGACAGGCTGAGGTTAGGGTTAAGGCTTAACGAAGAGGAAGGTTAGGGCACAAAAAAGGGGAAAGTTAGGGTTAGGGATCAGGTGTAAAATATATTCAATGAAAAGTATAATAATGTATTTAGAAACTATCTATTGGAAGTAAGAAAGGGTTTTCAGAACCTATAACCTTCCTTAGACTTTTAACCTGAGATCCACACTTACAGATGCCTTCATCTTGGTCAATAATTCTGCTGTCATTCTTGAAAACTTTTCCATTTGAAAAAACTATACACATGAGAGTCAGGAATAAATAAATCCGATTTTTTTGCGTTCTGATATCCGAATGCAGGATAACTGGGAATCTGCTATGAAAGACCTGCTGTATCCATGTGTCCATTGTATCCATAGACCACTCCGCTTTAATGGTCGCCTACCTTAATTTACACTACTCTTGTGAAAGTAAAATGGCAGACTGGATTGGCATGTAGTCCATTACTGTCCATTGTAATACCTAAATACTCCTAATTGTGACAACAACCTGTTCTCCTTAATGGTCATTTATCGCAAATCTGGATAGAAGAAAAACTGCTAACTAATCGAATGGAAAAAAGGAGAAAATGGTAAGTCTGGATCTGGACCAATGTCACAAAATGCCATTAATATCATGGGTTGTAAGAAACCATGATAGTTTATATTAACTATGTATTTTCGTATACTTACATAGGACCTAACTCTACAGACAGGTCAAAGTGATATGTTGCCATAGCAACAATCTTATAATCACATCTGCCACAACCCAAAATTAATTTACACTTGAATATGTTGACAAATTGACATAGGATCAGATCTGAGATCTGATTATAATTCAGGGCCACAATATTCATTTATCAGTGCAAATGCTTGCTAACCCATCTCCGAACACTAAATGAATTGCCATAGCCAGGGACTGCTTTATGTTTTCTGTCTCTTGCAAACATAAAACGTCAGTGGTGCGGAAGTCAGGGTCAGTATGCAGACTTGGGGCACTCCTATGCTATGCAATTGTAATACCATAACACACTCTTTTGTGACTGGAAGATGTCATTGGTGTACATCCAGAACTACGTGTGGCGTACATTTATTCGTACACGTAAATTTGTTACACTCCCCTCGGCACACCCCTTGCACGTACGTATTTTGTCAAGATACGCTTTCCAAACCCTACCTTTTTCCAACGTAACCACAGTCATACGCACACGTACGTATGGGCTGGACGAATTTATGCAGCTAAGCACGCCCATACTGTACACTTTAAATACCACCCCCCGCCTACTTCACGTATTTCACACGTATTTTGTAGTAACGTAAAATTGGCACACCCACACATAAGTATTTACGTGACACATAAGTGAATGGCCCATACGTTCACAATTACGCTACGTTAATGTGCATATTTTCTATGTGCGCATGTGCAGTGCGTACAAAACAGCGATTTTATGTCTCTGCCACGCGTAAATTCGCTCAGAAGCGTTGTTCTGGATCAGGCCCATTGCCCTTAAGTCAGGTAGGTCACAATGCATTTGTATTGGGTAATGCTGTTACATGTGCATGCACACAACTCAAACTGAACTGCAGTGCTGTCTAAATGCTTAGAAAATAGTGGAAAATTTAGATCTTCACATTTTAAGATTTGCCTTATAGTTTCAAAAGGAGCTCCTCCTTTATCCTTTCTACAAGTTGTTGTCAATAATATCAACATAAAAATCATATATCAGTGCTAAAAAATGCTTGTATTGTAATTTTATTTTTGTATCCAACAGTTGTAACTTTTAATTGAATGATTATAAAACTTTATATGTTGACTGTACCTTCACAGTTTTTGCATAACTTTTGAAGCGTTTACCAATAGGATACATTGATAGAAACCAGGTTTACCTGACTGTAAAATAAAATAGAACAGACTGGGCCGTGGTGGCAGTGTAGCAGGGTGTGCCTGCTACCCAGTTACATTTTCTTACCTGCTAATAAGATGAGAAACATGGGAGGGAGGCACAGCAAAGAGATGCCCATGGGGTCTCTATCAATTTCTCTCTGACATGCGCTATGTGATTGATGAGCTAGCCTTAGGCGCTGAAGTTTACTCTTTCAACCGTTCATAATTTATACATCTTATTTTTGACAAAAAAAATGGACTAGTCAGTAGAAGTATATGATCAAGAAGTCTGGACTACGTTTAATGTTGCTGTTTTTTTGTTTGTTTTTAAATAAGTGACGAAAGGAAATGGCCTGACAGAGTACATGAAACAATCTTGATATCTTAGTAACTTAAAGCCAAAGCTTTAATGGAAGAGCATAAATTTTTTAGGTAGTAGGTCCTAAGTGAAAACCGTAATATTGTTGCTGTTATTTAGTTGTGTATTTATGTTAAAGCACAAATTGTGGCAAAGTGATGTACGTATTGCTGTAATAATAAAAAAAAGTGTTCTTATTGATATATTTAGATAAAGAGAAACATGTTCCTCTACAGTCCTGACAAACACTTTCTCAGGCAGTGATAGTGTTAAGTCCCCCCCTGTTGCATGTGTTCTCTTCTAAAGGGATGTTCTGGATGCTTTGGTAACTCTCAGCCAGCAGATCTGTTTTACATTGTGTTGTTGGAATGCTGGACAGGATTTATATCAACACAAGGAAAGCTAATTTATCATATTTTCATCCATCTCTTTTCATTTCGATGAGGGATGAGGAAGTGGTGCGTTATTGTTAAGCTAACTTTGATTGAACTGCTTCCAGGACTAAGATCTTTCCTCCCCCCCTTTCCTCCTTCCCAAACTGCCATACCTGTTTTGTGTCATCATGGTAAATACACAAGTCTGCTTTTTTTAAGGGTATGGACAATGTAAAGAGTGGAAACATTTGTCATGCATGAAATAAAACCTGGTAGCCATACCATAACGTCCCTGAGGATAAATAATATTAGGTCCTGCCTCACTGTTTTGTTATGAAAGAACCACGTTATACTTCAGCTAACTTTCCAAGATGTTTTCTCTTAATAGTTTGTTTTATTAGTTAAAGGAATGCCTCCAAGACTCATGGTAATCCTGACAGTAATGGAGGTTCTGATTAAGTGTCTCTGTCAAACTGTAAATGACACAAAATAATTGCAAGCAATGGGGATGATCTAGATTTAGGTAAGGAAGGAGACTTAATCAAGCCTGGTGCGTGAGTCCCCTTGACATGTAACAGCGATGCATACGCACGCTAAATGTTACATGTTGAAAGTCCTTCAGTACGGCTCTTCAAATCCGCATGCCTAAGGCATGGTAAGGAATGGCCGGAGAAGAGCAGCAGTTCCACGTGGACCCGTGTCCCTGCGGAGAAGTAAAGGTAGGGTTCTGGACATGTAAGTGTACAGAACTCCTTCTGAAAGAGGAAAGTGCCAGTGGTGTGCACTCCCATCTTCCACGACTACTTACAGACCTCCGTGTGTATGTCAGTCACATGGAGATATGAATCAGGTTCAATATTTAACATCTTTTATTAAAATAATTCTCTTACTGTATATAGAAATTAAGTAACACAACCACAATACATCAGAAACGATTTCTGACACTTTGCAATGCTGTTGAAGTTTTTCATCTGGAAGGGTCTGAAATAAGTTGTGGAAGGTGATCCCCCGGGACTGATCTGGATTGGGCGCACTTGCTTGGGCGCACCATTACTGTACATTGTCTAGTCTCCACCCCTTC
Organism: Limnodynastes dumerilii; assembly: GCA_011038615.1. NCBI lineage: Eukaryota > Metazoa > Chordata > Amphibia > Anura > Limnodynastidae > Limnodynastes > Limnodynastes dumerilii. The sequence continues at coordinate 534,658 of WWET01000275.1, forward strand.
CCTCCCATGACACGCCCTTCAGAACGCAATCCGCAGCATCTGTACTCTAAAGGTACACTACGGGTCCTAAGTGTATCTAAATAATAAAAAGCGCCAACCTCTACCAAATGGAATAGCATGATGCCATACCCACATTGGGCCTACTCCACAATAATAAAGAGAGCTGACTTACATAAACAACATACATAAGACAGCTCTGCATAACACAATAAAGCCTGAAGATACCAATTATAAGGTGAGTATATAGTGTAATATAGCAGTGTATTATATACTAATATTAGTAAGTATGATATGTTTTAATTTGTTTATAATTGAAACAATTTGAGAAACGTATCCAGGTTTTATTTATTTCTGTTACTGAACCGGATCCAGGCTTTCCGTTTGTGAGGGGGTCTGTCAGTACGTACAAGAGAGAGAGGAATGAACTCCTCCTGTCACTCCCCTCTCTCATGCATATTTTTATGTGACTTACGCTGCCATAAGACAGCCTTAAGTCACATGAGCAGGTCCATACAACCACTGATCCACTCATATATGTCAAAACCCATCCACACTGTACAATTTAAATGCTTCCCCCTGTCCACCTTGGCAGGCATAGGGGATGCACAGCCCCGTTGCACGCAAAATCTATTGTATGGAACTTACTTAGAAGTTACGTACGTAAAATGCACATTACATTTGGAGGACAAATGCGCCCTAAAGTCAAAGTACCCTACTTACGCACTTTGCGTGCGTAAGTGGAGTGTCGGACACAAATATGGATCCAGTCCACTAATATTAGTATATAATAGACTGCTATATTACACCGTATACTCACCTTATAATTGGCATCAGAGCCATCTTATCCAATGAGCACAATGGCCAGTTGCCGAGGGCCCTACGAGTGTAGGGGGCCTTGAGCACTGCTGGCCGGACCCAGCAATCAATTTTTCAGACTGACTGTACTGGACTGCCAGGGAAATCACTTGGACACACATGGAGAGAGGCAGGAAGGCTGGCTACAACACATGGATGGAGGCAGTAAGGCTGGCTGGACACACACATTCCCACTTACAGTTCACCAATTAATTTTTATTTATATGTTTCAACATTTATAGTGTTCAAAGGTTTTAGGTACATATTTATTTCCGTGAAGGGGTTGGCAGGGTCTATGTGAATAGTTTTGCTAAGGGCCTACAATGCTGGTAAGATGGCTCTGATTGGTAACCTAAGGTTAAGGTGTTCTGTGCCAAGAGTGTTGATCAGTGATCGCCCTCCACCTAGTGCCTAAGTTAAGGTATATATGAGTCTAAACCATAAACAAAAATCCAACATTTGCATTCATGTGTTAATGTACATGTACATTTACAGCAGCAGCACAATCCATATTGCTTTTATTTAATGACAGGGGAAGTTTATTTGGTCACTTGATGTGATGTGCCACATTTTTCTGCCCATCTGCATTCCAAGGTACTTTTTGTACTGTAAGGTGGACAGCGTAATATCCAGTAGCTAAACACATCTATGCAAATGAAAATGATATATGATGAACCAATGCCGCTACACAACAGCATGGTATACCAGCTCTTTTGCTTGTAACTAAGTCCTGCCCCTTTACAAACCACCAACCCCTTTGAGACACAGAATTTGGATAATATGTGTTGCAGTTGCAAAACATGCTGGGGGTTCTACTGACATTGTTTTTTTTTAAATATGTGTGTACATAGCTGTGTGTATATGTAGGGGGTAGTTTTGTAATGTGCATATAAGGTCTAGTCTATCCTGTAATATGTATATGTGGGGGTTGTCTGTAGGCAATATATTTCTAATATGTGTTTGTGGGGTGCAGTATCTGTTATGTAGTTCTGAAAATGTGTGCATTGGTTTGTGTTGCTCTAATGTATGTTTGTGTGTGTGTCCCTTAAGAGAAAGGGCGCGAAAATCCGTCATACTGCCATAGCGGGACTTCAAGTTCGAGCTGCAGCAGTTTTTGACGAGCTACTAAGGGTGCTGGAGGGCTGTAATATATCTGCCCTACGGCCACAGACTACTTACAAGCCGACTGCCGCATTATAACCAAGGAGGCACAGACCACGTGGAGCCCGGTCCATTACCACTACCATGTTGGAAATCACCCAGCAAGTTTGGAGCAGCGGCGGTGTGAACGGGGTGACACCTTGCAGATTAATGGGCAGACCAGATGGAGACAGCTCTTAATCACTACTTGAAGATATAAAGAAATAGAAGGGAGCGCTAGGTGTACATCTGATAATTTATTAAACACCAAAATTCTATATTAATAGGATTGAATATATCAACCATATACACATAAAAATATAACAATAAAAAATCAATGGTAAGGTACAAATGTTAAAAGCATTAATATAAAAGACCAAAAAGCTGACCGTGAGTAGATAGCTCACACTGAACAACTAGGCTGTGTACACAGAAAAGCGTTCCAATGTAGCAAAAATCAGATTGTGTGCAGATAGTGGACTTGTATCGTCAGTGAATACATATGATCTTATTGATGGTATACTTGCGTAGGATCTTGCAGGCTAGTGGGATAATTTACCAGGCTCTTAGGATTGCAGTCCTTTATCAATATGGCCGTATAATTGGCTGAGATGGACAGTGTCTGTCGTCTTGGCTGATAAAAATCGCACCTCTCACATCTCCTGTATCTGTATTAAGGTTCCAGAAAGAATAGGGGAGCCGGCAGGAAGCGGCTCCGGTTCAAGCACGGGGCGCCAGTACTTGCAATCCTCCAGTTGATTAGCACAGTCCCACATTAGAGGTAAGGCGGTCCACGTATAGCCAGAGTAACTAAGACGGTTCACGTATAGCCAGAGTGACCTTATCTTATAGGTGTAGTATGCACTCTGCTCTCAAACCCAGCCAAAGGGGATTTTTTCTAATAAAGTGCAGCATGCAGTTAAAGAGAAATTTCTGAAATGTAACAGCCAAGTATCCAGATATAGACTCTCAATACAAATAATTGTGATCAGCATTGTCAGCTTTCTGACACTGAAAGTATCGTAGTGTAAGGCATGTTGTAATTGGAGGTATTGGTAGAAACAGTTATTAGGTAGACCAAATTCCGCTCTGAGGGAGGAGAAACTTTTCAAAATCCCTGCTTCATATACCTGTCCTAGTGTGACCCCTCCCGCCTCTTTCCAAATTGATCTACTAGGAAGAGATCTTAGTTCGGAGAAGAAATCATTAGCCCACAAAGGAGTAGTCGGATCTAACACCAAACAACATAACACCATACAAACAGCCTGTTGAATCAGAGGGGACATGCTTCTTTTGAGTTCTGCCACCATTAAAAACTGCAGGGGTATAAGAAAAACAGCACCTGCAATACCAAGCAGCAACCCCAGAAGCCCTTGCCCCATATCCTAATTAAATGAGCCAACTGAGCCACTAGGTAATATAACCACAAATTAGGCATGGCCAAACCCCCAAGCTGTCTTGGTCTAGTTAGAGTATTAAGGAATATTCTATGACGTTTTCCACCCCAAATTAAAAAGGAGGTCAGGTAGTCAATACATCAAAATATCTTTTTAGGAATAGGCAGCGGCGCATTCTGCAAAACATAAAGGTACTTGGGCAACATTACCATTTTGAATAGATTAATTCTACCCGAAAGTGACAAAGGAAGCCTTCCCCATACATGCATTTTGGCCTTAAACCACTCTGTGATGGGGTGCAGGTTATCCCGCATATAATCCATGGAAGAGGGGGGCCCCCAAATGCCAAGATATTTAAAACGATTTGTAAGTTTCAAAGGGCAACTACCAGGAAGAACCAAGGGTCTAGAGGAAGTTAGGGCATATACACTGGACTTATTCCAATTAACTCTTAAACCGGAGAAGTCCCCGAAAGTCTCCACAGTCTTTAATAAGTTGGGAAGAGATCTCTCCGCCCCCGCCAGAAACAGCAGCATGTTGTCCACATATAATGCAATTTTGTCTGTAGCACTACCAGCAGGAAGACCAAATATGTCGTCATGCTGCCTAATAATACATGCTAACGGCTCAATGGCGAGGGCGAACAGAGCTGGAGAAAGGGGGCAGCCCTGTCTTGTACCACGGCCCAAGGTAAAAGGGGCAGATGTGTACCCATTTATACACACCCGAGCTGCCGGTGAAGAATACAACAATTGTATCCACCTAATAAATCTTTGTCCAAAGCCCAGACAGTCGTGAACATCCCAAAGATAACCCCATTCCACCGAGTCGAAGGCATTGGCAGCATCCAGGGACACCACCGCAGCCCCCTCCTCAGCTTCATGGGGCATCTGTAGATGTGCAAAAAGTCTCCTGAGGTTTATAGCAGTGGATTTACCAGGCATAAAGCCTGTTTGATCAGGGTGTATGATCTGCAATATAACCTTGTTTAACCTAATAGCCAGAAGCTTGGCTAAATTTTAATATCAGTCGACAGTAATGAGATTGGGAGGTACGAGCCAGGGAGTAGGGGATCCTTACCAGTCTTGTGGATTACAACTATCAGAGCTTCAGACATAGATGGGGGGAGGGATCCATGGTCCAGCAACTGCTCATACAATTCCAGCAGGCGCTGGACACAAAAGGAATGGAATTGCTTGAAGAGTTCAAGGAAGGCCATCTATCCCAGGAGCCTTATGATTGGGAAAATACTTTAACACCTCTCCTATCTCCTCCATAGTAAACAGGGCTTAAAAACTATTCACTGCCTCAACAGAAAGCAGGGGTAAGTCAACACCGAGCAAGTATGCCCGTAGATCATCAAGATGATATGCAGCCCTAGATTCATATACAGATTTAAAATATTGAAAAAATACCTGCACAATATCAGGAGTTGTACTTTTTTAACACTGTTATTATCTAGAATTTCAATTATATGTCCACGGTACCGGTCTTCTCTAGCCAGGTATGCCATATAAGCCCCACCCATATCTCCCTGCTGATAATTTAAATGGTCAAGGAACAACAAGCGCCTACGGGATTTAGCAAATAAATGGTCTGACCACGCCTTCTGCACACGCAACCAGGCCTGTCTATGTGCCGCCAGGTGAGAACGCACATAAATCGCCTCCAGTCGCCTATACTTCTTCTCCAAAGACTCCTCCTCCGCTCTATAGAACTTCTTTAACCTTGCAATCTGCTGTATCATGCCTCCCCTCAAGACTGCCTTGAAGGCATCCCATAGTACCGTTGGATCAGTTGTCTCGCTATTATTCCGGAAATAGTCACCCGAGTCAGAAATCAAATCCTCCCCTGATCCCATTAGTTCCAGCCAAAAGGGATTAAGTCTCCAAAATCTCTGCCCACTATTGTCTACGATGGCTATATCCATTGCAACCGGAGAATGATCCAAAATCCCTCTTGAGAGGTATTCCAGTGAAACTACACGTGGGACCAAAGGTCTGGATAGTAAAATTAAATCAATACGAGACATAGCTTGGTGCGAAGATGAATAGCAGGAGTATTGGCGGGCATGAGGATTTCTAAGGTGCCATACATCTTCCAAGCCAAGGGTATCAAGTAATTTGGAAAAGGGAGTGATTAATGGGGCTATGCTAAGGGAAGACTCTCTTCACCTATCCAGCTCAGTATTCAGGACATTATTAAAGTCTCCTAAACAGAGTATTGGAGTATCCAGGTATGTAGCCAGAAAAGTAGCAGCTTTCCTCATAACATCATGCGAATAAGGGGGAGGGATGTAAATTCCGAGAATAAGGATCGACACCAAGTCTATAGTACCATTAATAAACACATATCGACCATAAGGATCCACTTGAATATTACCAGGGATAAATTTCACATTTTTATTAATAAGTATAAAGCCCCTGGAATTAGATGAACAGGTGGAGTGGAATGCCCATCCCACCCATTGCTTTTTCAGGGCTAACAGGCAACCTCCTGTGAGATGTTTCTCAACCAAGCACACCATATTCACTTTATGTTTACTCACATGCTGCAATACCAATGACCTTTTTATTTTGTTGTTCAACCCCCTAACATTCCACGTCCACACCCTTAGATTACCGGACATGACCAGCTATAGCTCAAAACCTTCAGGAGAGTAAGACAAAACTGAAAAGACCGACCCAACCCCTTCCCACACCCACCCTGTATTACCCATCCCAACTTGAGCAATACTTAGAGCCCAACTTCCCTTAAAACTATTCTAACAAAGAGTTATAACCACAAACAATTCAATACTCTTACCCACTAACGATACAGTACAATACTAAGCAATGTAATACAATACTAATAATAGAACCTAAGGGCTAACCACCAAAGCTATATCTAAGATGAGGCTCCCTTTAAGTGGCTATCCCACGTTAACTTAACTGAATATGCAATAACATCCCTGGGAGTAAACTTTTAGAGCAAGGGATAAACAGCACAAGTGATACAAGAGCAAACGCAATTATACATTGACAATATTAAGAGCAACAAAATGCAATAATATTAATAATCGTCATTTTAAATATTCTTATCACAACTAAGGCAAATATCAGTAATCCCTCCTCTCGAAAGGCAGTAACAGTTCTCTATGTTGATCATGACGGCGGCTGTCGTCTCTTGTGACCTCTGTGTTCAATCCAGTCCATTGCTTCTTTTGGAGTACTGAAAAAATGAGAGGTTCCATCTGCTGCAACTCTTAGGCTTACCAGGAACAACATAGCGTAGGGGAGTTGTAGATCCCTAAGAAGGCGCTTCTGCCGGGAGAGGCGCAGGATGGCATCGCGGTCCCGGAAGTGAAGGATCCTGGCGATCAGGGTACGTGGTGGGGCCCCTGGAGGTGGGGACTGTGGGGGCAGACAGTGTGCTCTCTCTATAACAAACTGTGCCGAGAAAGACCCCTTGCCATATTCACGGAGTAGGAGATCTTCCAGAAAGCGAGCTGAATCAGCTCCCTTCACTCTCTCAGGAAACCCCACAAATCTTATATTGTTCCGCCTCAGGCGACCCTCCAGGTCCGTCAACTTGGATTTTCCAGATATTAACTTGAGAACAAACAGAATCCAATTGCTCCCGCATAGGGTTGGTAAGATCCTCAAGCGCAGATATCCGCTGTTCGGCCTCTCCCACCCTCTCCCGGACAGTCTGCAGATCCTGACGAATAACAAACAAGTCCACCTGGACCTCACCAATCTTGCCCGTCACACGTACTTACGAATCAGTGATGGCCTGTAGAACCTGTACCAAGGTGGGAGATGGCGGGGATGCCACCGGGCCTTCCATCTCCGGGACCGGTGGAGTTTCACGTGAAGAAGATGCGGTACCTTGTGACCCCGCTAGTGAAGAAGATCTGGCATACTTTTCTAGTTTAGCTGCTGCCGCAGCTGCATTACTGGATTTCCCCATGCGAAAGAAATTGGGGCAAAACGATCAAATTCTCAGTATAAGTAGAGTAAATATCAACTCATTTCACTGCACTCCCAGTAAAAAGCAGGCAGGATAACTTGTAACTAGATTTATAGAGGAATGAGCGAAGGCTATAGGAAGTCACTGGTATGAGGCTCTGCAACAAAGGAATGCAGCTGCAGCTGTATCTTCAGATAGATGTCAGCGAAGAAACTTGTAAACAGGGTTTTAGATGGGTGAATAGAAAGCCTCTGGTAGATTTTGTAGGAAGCCACTAGTATATGGCCTTGTATTAGGGAAATGTTACAGTATCAGTTTCTCCCCTGAGACCAAGAGCTTGTATCCATGTGCATAGATTAAACAGCAGGTTTTATGGCTCACTGTGCCAAGCAGGCAACCTACTCAAAGTAGCAAGAAGTCACTTAGGTGTAGCCCTGTATCCAAATGTGCAACAAACTGTACCACCAGAGGAAAATGACAGCTCCAGTAGAAATGAGCAGAGCAGGCCCCCCTCTCCCCTCCCTTGGCACTTCCTCGTATAATGAGCAGCGCAGACACTATAGGGAAATGTGTACTTCACCACCGTGTACTGCGGCTGGAGAGGCAAGATG
>WWET01000275.1:542654-554255 GCA_011038615.1 Limnodynastes dumerilii
CCAGCACGGGAGATTTTCGTGCCACTCAAATAGCTAGGGAAGACCTAATAAATGTTCCACTGCCCCAGCGCCATTATTCGACCTGTCCCAGCAGCCTCCGATGTCACCGCCACGGCAATCAAAGGGGAAAGTACCGGTCCCAGCAGCCTCTGATGCAGCTATTAGAGGGGGAAGTCCCGTTTCAGCCAACACACTAACTCCGCCGCTGCCTCTGCCGTCGCATAGCCCGACAGCCGCCCAGACTGCCGTCAAATATCCCAGTACTGCCTCCGGTTTCAATAAGGATTTCTCCCACGTGATTTTAGAAAACTTTTAAAGTGGCATAGCCTAATTAGCAGGATATAGAGAGGATTTATCAAGGGAGCTTCAAGACAACACGTCCTACTCCATGCACACTAGTATACTATAATAATCATTTTTATTATTATTATTATTAATAATAATAATAATAATAATAATATGTGTTGTGTATATGGCTGTCTGTAGGGGTTATTCCTGTATTGTTTGTGCTTATGGTGGTTATAGTTGGCTCTATTTCTCTATTATGTTAGGCAGCTGTCTCTATGTGGAAAGATTACTGCTGTAATATGGCATAGGGAAGGGGGTGCACTGGTGGTTTTGCTGTCATGAGTTATTATAGACATTGGGCCGGATCCAGAACTACATCCGTCTTCCATAGACGGACGTAGTTCAGTAAACAATAGCTACTGCGCATGCATAGTAGCTATTGTACGTAATCTGCGTATCGTTTCGATACGTAGATTGCGTATATGCGGTCTAAAAGATGTTCAATAAACAATAGCTACTGCGCATGCGTAGTAGCTATTGTACGTAATCTGCGTATCGTTTCGATACGTAGATTGCGTATATGCGGTCTAAAAGATGGATCTACCCAATTGTTATTGTTGTAATATGTGAGGGTGGTGTGGGTAATTCCAGTATTGTGTGTGAGTGTGTGGAGGGGGGGTGGTTGCGATGTAGCGAGGTGTATTGCTTTCATATGTGATGGTGTTGGAATATAATTCTATAGTATAGGGGTAGTGTAGAGTAATATTGCAATAGGTTTAGGAGGTATGAGGTATTGCTCTTATATGTGTGTAGGAACATAGCTATAAGCAACCATGGTACTGCTGTATCATTTGCTAGCAAGTGAGGGTGAGATATAGGTTCAGTAACATTACATAATATAATATTTTGCCTATTATACTTAAATATTCTTTTTCCTGATATCTTACCTTAATTAACAGTCTCAAAGGGCAGGATCCAGAGTTAAGGGTTCAATCCTTAAGTTAGCCTCTGTTGTGGAGGCTAAAGTACACAATTTGGTATCCAACACCCTGCATGTAGGAGAACAGGTCACTCCCCCTACCCTCCTACATGCAGATGCTGGAACCGTACCCAGGACCAAACCTTAGGTATTCCACACGCAGACCCTTACATGTGGAATACTGAATTATATGTAAGGGCTTAGCCAAGCCCTTACTGTACAATTTAAATGCCATTGCCCACCTACCATGTGTATTTTGTACAACTTAAATGCCAATGTCCACCTGTGCATTCACACTACATTTATTTCAGGCTATTTCCATACATGACGCACGGAAATATCCAATCTCTATCAAGTCTGGATCTGACCCAAAATCCTTAAGCTGACTAGTAGACTAGGCAGCCCCAAGGCACACGTTCATACTCTCTACTTTTATATAGCTCCACCTACAAATTTCCATGTCGGCCACTGGGCTGAATGCGATAGATAGATAGATAGATAGATAGATAGATAGATAGATAGATAGATAGATAGATAGATTTGCTTTCCTCCAATATAGTCTTTTTGCATTTCGCAGAACAGTTCATTGAGGACCAGCGTTTTTCCTTTCACAGAGTATGTGTGTGCTGCTTTTGGAGATGCATTTTGCATTTGACAGCCAATATGTAGATAGAACCGAGCCCCGTAAGGAATTGCAATAACACTTGAAATGCATTGTTTTATATGTTACTCACTTGAGAACAATGAAAGCTGTTGCTGGAACCCAAATACTATTATAAACAGATTTATCGGAGCATGCGTTTTCCCACCTTTCCCCAGGAGTTATGGCTTTAATCTTAAGAATTTATGTTGGTTTGCTTGTGGCTTTTATACGCGTTATGCATTCACTTTTGAGACTTTTCAGCTATTTAGTGTCGCGGTGTTTAAAACAAGTGTTATCAAGGAAATAATTTCAGCTCTAGATCATTTTTTATATTCACTCCCGAATACTACATATAAAAGAGCCAGATGGTAATATAATAGAGTTATAGGAAACGTCAGACAGACTTATATGCGCTCTGCCCTTTTGCGTTCTGCATTGCCTTTATCCAGCAAACAGGAATGAATAAAGGATGCAAAAAGCCCCTCCTTCACAGGTCTGTCTCTCTCCCTTTCATCTCACCCTAAAAATATGAGCAATTAAATTAATTTTCACCAGTGCCTGTATCTTTTTTCCCTCCTTTTTCAGGAACTGAAAAAAGCTTTTAAGAACCCCTCCCAAAAAGAAAATAGCTGTTTTGGAATGAAAACAGAAAATCATAATTCCTCTAAACAGCCTGTGCTGATATTCCCCAGAGAGCAAGAGCTTATTTTCCTCCGTTTTATATTATTTCCTACTAAATCAGATCTAACAGAGGGAGAAACGAACAGGGGATAGAATCGGTTCATAAAGTGTTTGTGGACAAGCTGTGTATAACTTCTTCACCACCAAACTTAAAATTAAATTATTGTTCCTGCTGCTAACCCAGTATCATTGTTGCCTCTCTGGTGCCACATGTAATACTTTTCTTTAAAGCTTTGAGCCTTCCAGTTAATATGGGTCATCATTTAAAATTGGTTGCTCTAGGTTTGGAATGCATAGCCAATAGTAATTCATGTTGTTGAGTTGTTAAAGATATGTTAGTGCTAAAATCTCTATGACTACTAAGTTTGGTACATAAAAAAAAACTACAGAAAAGTTAGTCTTGGAATTAACATGTGATAAGCACAGTCTTTCTTTTGGTGATAATTAATCTTAAAGTAGTATATAAGTGGTTAAAGTAGTAATTTCATTGTGTTTGTATGATGTAAAGACATATTTTTTAAGGGGCTTTAACTTATTTATATTTTTTTAGGGAAAACTATTTCTGACTTCCAACACTAAGTGCTAGATTTACTAAACTGCAGAAAAAGAAAAATGTAGATGTTGCCCTTAGCAATCAGATTCTAGCTCTCACTTTCCTGTTCCAAACTAGAGTGTATCAGATAGAATCTGATAGGTTGCTATGGGCAACATCTCCATTTTTCATTTTCTGCAGTTTAGTAAATTTACCCCGGAATGTACAATGCCTAGAGCAATGCCACCTTTATTATACCTAAAGAAAAAAAGACGGATACACCAAAAAGTACACATACACAATTTCTTTTGAGAAAAGAGACAATTATTTTGACTAAAGCTGAGTATCTCACAATTTCTCAACTGAAAACAGATAATTGGAGAAATCATAAAGACTGAACACACTGCCTTTGGTCGCGTTGTCCCATCCATATGATTGGCACTGTGTCTGTTGGGTAGTTTATATAAACCAACTAATCCATTTATCGAACAGAGGTGTTTCTGGACCATTTTGACGGTGTTCTGACAAATCGGTCAAGCATACACAATATACATTTATTAGGTTGGTCGCCCAATTATCGTGTAATCAGTATAGTGTGTGCCAGGCTTTTTACTCAAGGTAAGAAGTTATTAATACACTTAAAGAGTCTAATAAATAAAACAGTAATGAGTATTATTTTGTTTAAACAAACAAATATAATTGAAACTACATGTGCACAATTTTTTGACCTTGCATATATGAGACTACCTACTCGTCAGCACATTCTTACACGTACGCAGTTAATTTTAATTCTTGTACATCATGTTCCTATCTCTTTTCAACTTCTAAGTGTTAACATGCCCTTGATTCATGCATTGCGGGGCATAAGTACGACAGTGTTGAACTATAACCGTTCGCCTTCTGAGACCCTACAGACTTGTCTTCGTGTGCTTGTGTTTTACAAAGCTCTCTGATGCCAGGTCTAGTGACAGTCTCTAGGTTGTGATACTCAGTCACAGCAGAAGGAAAAGGTTTATCATAAGGTCATAATGCAGGGTCAGATCATGCCCTTCTAAGAATGTCTAAATGATAGCAGTGTCTCTTGAGCCTGTACATTGGAGAAATCTTTAAATTGTTAGGATACTTCCAGCATTTGGTATACTTTCTAATTTTTATTTTTTTTTATTGAGAAAAAACTATTAATGCTTTGCACAATATTGTTATAGATTAATTGTCATTGGTAAATAGCTTTTTCCTTTATTTCATTTGACTCATTTGTACTTACATAGGAATATGCAACTCCAGAATGAGTTACAATTAATCACACTGCTTGCACCAAAATAACAATGTTTTACATCCAGTTCAATAACCAGGCCTTTGCAGAGGCAGCCCAATGCATAGGCCTTATAGGTGGCAACTGTGGAATCCATGCGTGATGCGGATATCCACAATACCTGAAATAATCACAATCCAATTGCAGATGTGGTCCAACCCACAAAAGTTTTATTCCAAATGTGAAAGGGTTATCCAAAAGTACCAATCCTACCAGCAGCAGTTCACACACAACCATCATGGTACTTCAATGCAAAAGCCTCTGCCCTTTACAGCCTTGGCATTGTACTTTTAACAACCAAGATCAAAGGAAGGTCTTCTGACCTCTTGATAGGTGAACTCTTCTAGTCATCTCAAATTCCATGTGCTTCATTGGATCCCAGTGGTTCTTTTGTCTCATGTCCGAAGGTCAACCAGCATAATGTACAGGTGGGCCCAGCCTAACCAGCAGGGTCAAATAAACTAAGCTTGCACATATGATATTATATATTATCTATGTCTATAACTTACGTACGCTATATGCGATCTTTTAACAAAATACAGCATCACTAATATAACAGTAAATGCTACAGTACAAGTCTAAACATGACATCATTATAATATTCCAATGGTGATTGGCGGAATTTAGCTGATTAAAGCCTCCTGCGAATAAAACAAAGCTTTAATAATTTGGAAGACATTTTATTTACTAAGCATATTAACTCCTACATGAAAATATATTTGGTAGCCAATCTATTAATTAGCAGAATCATAAGATTTAGAAAGCACATGAATATACGCTGTTGTGTGCACCCATGTGCATGTGAATGCGTGCGTTTTCCCTCTCTTCGAGGTTATTTGTTCTTACCCATGCACTGATTATACTGAGTTTGATTTTTAATATTAATTTATTGTTTTATTATTAATTTTAACTTCAACACCACTTAGAGCATGGGTGGACACACCCAGGCCTCAAGCACCACCAACAGTGCATGTTTTCCAGATCTCCTTGTTCGGGCACAGGTGTGTTCATTACTGACTGAAACATTATTAAAGATCTACAGGTGGTAGTGATTATCTCAGCTCTGATTATCTGAGGAGACCTGAAAAACATGCCCTGTTGGTGGTGCTTGAGGCCCGGGTGTAGCCACCCCTGACTTAGAGCCTTGTGGTTTAGAGAACCCACACATTGCTTAACAAAAATATAAACAAAGTGACAGGAAACTGAGTGAGTCTATGTCTCTGGTAGGTAGCTAAGTCTCTTTGTTGACATTTATATTATGAGAAGGGTGGGTAACCGCACCAAAGGGGGAGTCATAATCTCAATTGAAATAACGTATATACCATATAATGGCTACGAGATAACGGGTGCAAACAAATGGCAAGTACAAAATATTAACAAACAAATGGAGGATAAAGATTACCCCCATTAAAAAAGAAAAAGAGCCATAGTTATATATGCATACCGACAGGACTCCTAAAAAATAACTTTTATTGAACAGATTAAAATTTCAAATAATGTAAGCCAGCGAAAATTAATTGAGCAAAGTAAATATAATAAAGTGGTAAAAAATGCCACGTAGAAAGACAGGTGGACAGAAAAACAGAATTTTCTCTCCCCTGCAGTCACAGTAAATATTTCCAAATTCATCCAGCAGATATCACAGCATGTCAATACCCTAGATAAACAGACCCCATATAATTCATTTGTACCAGCCTAATAGCTCTAAACTAATGTAGCCAAGGGGGAATAGAATATGGGTATGGTGGTGTTTAATCCGGTGGTCAGGTACTGGGTTAATAGATTCTTGAACATGAACAGAGCATATAATTGGAGATCACTCCAAAGCCTAACCTAACCCTTCTGCTGCAAAACAAATAAAAAAATAAAAAAACCTTCACTTCCAAAGGAGCCCTAGAAGTCCCTGCAATATCAGTAAGTAAACAGGGAAGGAACGATCTTGCCGGAGGTGCTGTGAGAACAATCTGGAGGAGAACGGAGTGACTGCAGGGAGAGAGGACTGTGCACACCTGGGCTGCCGACGCGTGTTTCACGTTAGCTGTGTCAAGGTAAAGCTGCAATGTCTGTCACCACAACAAAATCATCAAAAATGTTTGGTTTACTGTGATACTATGTAAGGGTGCGGTTTGCCGGTACGATAGTATGTTTTGTAACAGACCATTGTGCGCCAGTTGAATGGCAACTATCGGCAGCCTCGATTTTATAAAGCGGCGCTGCTGCTATTCCCAGAGTCGCGCAATATTTCTTCTCCAACAGGTACGTTTTTTTGTCCCAACCTCAACCCTCCTCTAACCTTCCACTTCAGCCCTCACCCTAATCTTCCATTTCTTGAGCCCTCCTTGTCCTGCAGCCTCTCCCTAATTCTCCATGTAACGGAGCCTAACCCTAACCTTCCACCTAAGCCCTAACCTTAGCCTGCTGCAGAATCAGGTACCCTTTCCTAATAGCAATTTTCTATTTCCATTCAGCTGGCGGCTGTATAATTGTCACAATAGGCCTTTTAGGTGTGTATATTTAGTAAATGACCTACCACGCATGCGTAGTAGGTTATTTATGTAATCTCTGTACCAGTTAGGAACGTAGATTGCCTTCCTTAATGGGATGAAATTTCCAGAACCGTCTTATTGGAAAAGTTGCAAACCGTCACAGTACCACACTTGAAGTCACTGAGCTCTTCAGAACGACCCAGTTTGTATCACAAACGTTTGCAAATGGAAACTGCGGGGCTGATTCAGAGTTGCACTTACACCTTTTTTTAGGTGCAAATGTACAGCTCGGCTAAAACATTTTTCAAAGTAAGGGGTGTTAATTAATTTTAAAAATATTGCATGCAGGGAAAATACATTGATTTTACACATAGAACTAAAATACTGCATAGCTTTATGTTTATTCTATAAAATAGAGTTGAGCTAAGAAACTTCACCTTCTAATTTTAATTCTGGTTTTACAATTTAAATCTGCCCCCCTTGCAGTTCAACATAGTATTGCTCAGATCTACACTTGCACCTAAAAAAAAAAGGTCTAAGTGTAACTCTGAATCAGCCCCTGCATGGCTAGGTGCTTGATTTTATACACCTGTGGCAACAGGTCTGATTGAAACACCAGAATGCAGTATCTAACAGGTGTGTTACAGCAGAAAGATCCAGGACAGTGGCGTATCTACCATGGGTGCAGAGTGTGCAGTGCACACGGGCCCCCGCAGACAAGGGGGCCGCCCGTGGCACTCACCCTGCACCCAATGGGAGATACCAGTACCACCTATTTCTGTACAAACGGTGACGGTCTCCAGCAGCCTTCCGTTCCCAACAGTGCACTGCGCGCGGGTGTCACATGGGGATGTCAGGCGTGCGTGCACTGCGCAGCCTCATGCTCCTCTTCTGTTTGCAGAGCGTGAGGCTACGCAGTGCACTGTTGGGAATGGAAGACTGCTGGAGACCGTCTCCGTTTGTATAGATATGGATGTCTCCATTTGTATAGATATGGATGGGGTTGAGAAGAAGAAGGGGGGGCCGTCTGAGGAGGAGGAGGGGCCCGTGTGGGGGTCTGCACACGGGCCCCTTCATTTCTAGAAACGCCCCTGATCCAGGAGAATTAGAAGAGAAGTGAACTTTAAATTTATTAGCATTTAAACATTGACCTCCTTAGTAAGTGCAGATTCAGTGGTGTTAGGCATAAATAAACCTGACTGAAGATGGTGCTAAATATTTTGTAAGAAAAAGATTGCTTCAGCAGAATATAGGCAAGTCCCTTAGGCAGCTTTGAGATGCATGGAAGCTGAGATACCGGCTGTTAATTTGAGGGAAGATCAGAGTTTGTTTGTTTTTTAGAATTTGAGTGATTAGTGCATGCTTTAAATAAAAACAGGAAGATACCAATAGAAAGAGATTGCAGATTGTAGTTAAAGTTGAAATAAGCACAGAGGACATCGACTGACTTTTAAGGGTACAGTATAAAGAGGACAGGTAGCAGTGTAGAAAGAGAAGAAAAGAGCAGATAATCCCTCTTTATTTGTGGTATAGAAGGAGGACATGATCCCAGAGAGTGCAAGAAAGGGACCTGAGCAGTATGTTCATTTTTTAGTGAAGGTATCAATTTAATTATTATCTTATCATTTGTGTTTTTAAAGTACTATTCAAGATCTTGGGCACAAGTGGGTGGATTTTGCTCAGGAGGGTTCATCAGATGATGTAGGTAAAAGACGTTTTATTTTTAATAAAGTGAAAAATGCAGTTTATTTGTTGCATATAATTGTACTACCAATGCCTCATAACTTTAATACTATATTTTTATGAAAGTGTTCATCTTTACTGTATTAAATAAACTAATGTTTCAAACTAGAAATACATCTTTCATTTATATACCTTTCATATAATTTGTAGCCAATACTCTATTTTTTTTTTCCGTTTGTACTAATTAAGTCATTTATTCCACCAACCAACAAACCAACCAACCAAGCAACAAGGCTAACTGCATACAGCAAAGTTTAGCAAGTGTTATGCTGGTAAATATGGCACATTACCATATAAACATCTTTAAGAAGCATTGCACATGTTAAGGGAATAATAAAAGTGCTATAATTTGCTTCTGATCCTAAAATATATTAGACAAATGACTACTTAATAATATCAATAAAATTAGTAAAGTTGTCTGAGCTAGTCAAAAATGTCATCCTTTTGGCTGCTATAAGTACGATTAATACATCCAAGTTACAAATGTGGTATTTAAATGCTTCTATGCTGACACATAGTAAGTAACCTCCCAAGATTCCACACTGTACAAAATACTCTTCTCAACCAATGATTAATTTAGTCTAGATTCAGTAACGCTAAAAAAGAAAATAATCAGGTATAAAATATTTTGTATTGGTGAAGAGGTTACGTATAGTGACATAGTTGATGAGGTTGAATAAAGACTCCAGTCCATCAAGATCAACCTATTTTGTATCTCCTGCGATCCCTATCTTTATATGTGAAGTTAATCCATATGAAGCAACCTCCAAACTGTTGCAATCAGAAAAAAATAAAAATAAATAAATAAAAATTTATGCTGACCCAAGATGGCCGTCCTATTTCTCCCAGGCTACACTACTGACCTTCATTTAAATTTGCGGTCCTGGTAACCCTGGATGTCCTTTTCTGCTAAAAATGTATCTAATCCTTTCCTAAACATATCAAGGGAAACTGCCATCACAACCTTTTCTGGCAGTGAATTCCACATCCTGACTGCCGTTACTGTAAAGAACCCTTTCCTTTGCTGGTTGTGAAACTTCCTTTCCTCTAACCTTAGTGGGTGCCCCTGTGTCCTGTGTACCGTCCTTGGTGTAAAAAGTTCCTTTGAAAGTTCTCTGTATTGACCCGTTATGTATTTGTATATAGTAATCATATTGCTGTGTTCAGATCTGCTGTCTTCAGATCTGCTGTGTTCAGTACGACAGTATTGGAAATCCAGCCTGCTGGATCCAGCCTTCTGTGCAGTGGAGGGGATTTCACTCTGTTTGCTCACAAGTAAATCTGCAACCTGACCCCCTACACTTTAAATGGGATGGCATGAAAATCTGGATGGTACAGAGAGTGTACTATACATAGTTCTCCCCTTCCATGTTAAGGAGTTACTTTATGCATCCCACCACAACAGTATGAAGACAGACTTTCAAAGACATGTTACATGTTGCCCACTATTCATTTGTAGTTGTCTTCTTTTCATTTGCCTAAAAAGTTCCTGCAAATGCTTTAGAAGAAATCCCATGCAGCTTTTTCAACTTGATTCAGCAGACCATCAGAGCTCCCATCTAGCAACAGTCTGTTACTAGGGACAAGGCCCTCGACTATGGCACATAGTCTAACTAGGGCCACTCGGAAAGCACAAGGCAGGAGTTGGAGTGGAGACCAAACTCTATAACCAGAAGTAAGGAATCCACATTGTCAGCTATTTAAAGACCCAGCCTCCAATCGGCCCGTGCAGCCAGACCCACCAGCCTCGGCTGATTGAGGTGTGCACTCATTACAGATCCAGCTGAAGACAGCTACAGAGAGACCAGGGAGAAATGTAAACAATCACACGCTGCCATGATCAGCATGACAGTGTGTAACAGTACCCCCCTCCTTGACGAGAGGTTAAAGAACCCCTATTCCCTGGCTTATTGGATAACTTCCTATGAAACTCCCTTTTAATTATTTCCGCATAAGCTGGAACCCAAGATCTCTTCTCAGGGCCCCATCCCTTCCAGTATATTAAATAATGGACCTGGCCCTGGACCTTCTTGGAATCAAGGATGTCCTCAACCACATACTCCACATGTCCATCAATGACTACTGGAGGGGGCTTGGATGGTGAAATAGTCCCAAATTTTCTAGACCTGCCAAAAGGTTTCAGGGAAGAAACATGGAAAGTAGATTTTTAGAGCGCTTCTATCTGAATGCCATTGGATTGATTTTACAAATGATTTTAAAGGGTCCTATGTAGCGGGGACCTAACTTATTAGAGAATTGGCTCTGGGGTAAAAATTCTGTATACAGAAAAAGAGAGAGATACTAGTGGAAGAGTAACATGCATTATTATAATTCTGCCCAGGGGAGATTATCAGACCAATTGTCCTAAAATTTAGAAGTGTAGCATCTAAGCTATTGTTCCATTTACTGATTGACCCTTTCCATTGAACCATTGGATTGGGAATGGTACCAAGAGAATAGACTGATTTTTGACCTTTGCAAAATGTCCTCCAGAATTTAGCCACAAACTGGAGACCACAATCTGAAACAATGTCTGTGGGTAATCCGTGAAGGCGTACAATATGTTTGTATAACAGAGAGGACAAGGACTGAGCATTGGGAAGATTTCTGAGTTAAAAGTGAGCCATTTTAGAAAACCAATCTACCACCACCCAGACAGTAGTAAACCCAGAGGACTTAGGTAGATTGGTAACGAAGTCCATGGACAAACGCGGCCATGGATGCTTGGGGACAGGGAGGGGGAGGAGGGGACCCGTAGGACAAGAACGGGGTTTTTTCTGGCATAAATTTCATAAGCTCCTACAAATTCTTTCACATCATCAGCCATGGATGGTAAGGCCTGCAATGATGGTTGAAGGTGGTACACAGGGCCGGTGCTAGGTCCCTGGGCACCCTAGGCGAAGTTTGGCCTGTCTCCCCCCCCTTCTCTGCGCCCCA
>WWET01000275.1:564115-587944 GCA_011038615.1 Limnodynastes dumerilii
CTGCTGAGATATATCTTTATATTAATCAAGTGATGTAAAAATGTTTAAATACCTGAATAATATATGCATATAAACAGTGTGTTTTATTGAATTAATCAAAACTGCCCAAAAGTTAGGCCGTATTCAGACCACCGGACGTATTGCATACACGTCCGTTGTTTACCGAAATTGTATACTGCGCATTTGTAATTTTTTTTACATAATCCACGTATCCTTTCGGTACGTAGATTGAGCATATGCGGTCTTAAAGATATGCAATACGGCCCGAAGTTTGGAAAGTCCATTTTTTGAGTGCTCTGTCCATGCTTTCTCTCAGAAAATCTATTCCTAAAATGAAGATGCTTTGAGCATTGTAGTAAAATACGGGTAGAGAGGGTAGATGTCATGAACTGAAAATATAATTTTACATTTGATGAAAGAGTAACAAATCAGTAAGTGGCGCTTAAACCCTAATACCCAAATATAATAAAAAATACAGTAAAAAATACAAATATAAAAACTCAAAAACAATATATAGGGGGCAGCCGTCCTTTGGATGTCCGTATGTTTCCACGGAAGAGGATTGGAGAAAATAATGCAACAGGAGGCGCCTAATAGTTCATATAATATATACATAATATATACGTGAATAAATAATTATAGTTATAAATATAAAGTGCAGGTGCTTGATATCCACAACGTTGTGCAAAATGAAGAGCGTACCAGACGTCTTTCAATCTAAGGCGTATCGAGGATTTCTTTAGGATGGAAAGCCTTCTTTATGAAGGAGAGGGACTGTAGGTAGTAGCTCAATACAGTGGAGACCATAGGGAAGTAAAAATCAGGAATAGTAACATAGTGTAGTAGGTTTAAAAAGATCACATTTATTCCATAGGGTAAGTAAATTCTGTGTATATATATTAAAATAAATACAGGCTTATCTGATATAACTATACAGCATAAACACCGCTCAGGTAAGGTCATCAAACGCGTTTCGTCCGGGATCAGCCCTTGGACTTCATCAGGGAGTACAGTATTGTCTACTTCCCTATGGTCTCCACTGTATTGAGCCACTACCTACAGTTCCTCTCCTTGATGTGACTTCATAAAGATGGCTTCCCATCCTAAAGACATTCTTGATACGCCTTAGATTGAAAGACGTCTGGTACGCTCTTAATTTGCACATTTTGCACAACGATGTGGATATCAAGCACCTGCACTTTATAATTATAATTATTTATTCACGTATATTATATGAACTATTAGGCGCCTCCTGTTGCACTATTTTCTCCAATAATTTTACCTTTGTTTAAAAAGTGTTGTTAACCAAAACAAATGCAGCTTTTGCAAGATCAGGTCTCACACCTGGACCTTGTTTAATTTGCAAGAGCTGATTGAATACAAATAACTAGTCATCAGTGCCATCACAAGGAATTTCAATGCATAGCTAGTGAAAATAAAGAGTAAACACTGTGATACCTGGGACTAAATGATCAAATGATTAAAGACATAGGGGCTGATTCAGAGTTTAGGAGTAAGGATAAAACAGGTGCAAGTGTACAGCTCAGCTAAACCATTTTGCAATGTAAGGGGTGTACATGCAGGGAAAAGACTTTAATTTTGTACATAGAATTCACATACTGCATGCTATATGTTTAATCTATAAAATAGAGTTGAGCTAAGAAACTTCAACTCTCAATTCTAATTCTGCTTTCACAATTAAAAAATTGCCTCCCCTTGCAGCTCAACATGGTATTGCTCAGGTTTACACTTGCACGTAAAAAAAAGGTGTAAGAGCAGCTCTGAATCAGCTCCATAGGCTTGGATTTGCTGTACCATTATCTCCGCAGCACAGCACAGTTGACCATACAATGCAGTAAGAGATGTTGCATGTGGGCGAGAACAATTCCTAGTAACACTAGGAATATCAGTATTGATAGGTGGGGGGTTGTACTTGAGGTCGTGATTTGCATTAAATCACGACCTAAGGCCCATTGCTGGATAATGGCTGACTCTCCCGAGATACCGATAGAAATGCCCAAATTTCGTGAATCTCTTGGATATTCTGGGAGAGTTGGCAACCTTGATTTATAGACAAAGTTTGGAAACAGTATTCCGGGTAATTGACAAATATTCCTGGTAAATTGAGTTTTAAAAGACCTACTGTATAATTATTTGCACACATTTTACAGCAAACTGACTAAGTAATCAGCAATGTAGACATCTGGTTGAAGTTTTTGAGATATCTTATCTTAGACAAGGTAGAACCCATATGAATGCTATGACTCACTTTTTCAGTCAGGAGACTTTGGACCATATTCACACTTAAGAGTAAAATTGCAAAGTTACCTAAATACACGCACATAAAGAATACGCAATACCGATTCAGAGAAAAGAAAGCAACCAAGTAACCACTCCCCCTGGGTCGGGAGTGCAACGTAAGGAAGTAAGTCTTTCGTGCGTATAAGTAGGTACGTGCGGAATTTAATAGCTGTGATTCGGTCATGCATAATGGTTTAGGTTTAGTCTCTGGAAAAATGAAATACATTTTATTTCTAAAAACATCAAGTACTGTCATTAACAATTGTAATAAAAAATAACCATAAAAAATAAAACAAGAAATAAATATAAACATGACATACTTTACAAAAAACATAAACAAATACTCTATGAAGTTATAAAAATAATGATCCGCTACATACAGAAAGTTTCATAAATCATTTACATTATTAAATAAAACCCATAATAAACAACCACTATAGTTATATATATGTAAATGTAATTGCGTTTGTTAAAAAAAATGTAAAGTCATTAGTTTAAAAAAAATACATTATCAAACTATACACCAAAAATTGCAAATTTACATGGTCAAAATGTAGCACAAAATGTGAAATCAGCATTAGAGTATAAAAACGAGCCTTTATTTGTTTATTTTATAAACACACATCCATTAATTATAAACACGCAGTAGGTGTGGGCTGAACTAAGTTAGACAAGACGCATGGCCTCACAGCACACATACAGTTCCTCAACTTACGAGTGGGCGAGGGCTACCTTAACTTTTCCTGTGCATTTGTTAGTTTCCGCAAGGCGCTCCTACTTGTGAATCAGTCCTAACTCTGTTGGCATGCTCATACTGTACATTAGTAACCCATGTGTAGCTCATTTGCATTAAGAGTCTTGCCCCTTTTAGCCACGCATGCAGGACTCATTCTGTGCCGATGTGTGCATCAGTCCTAAATCAGACGTCTGTGTATTTGAATCAGTCGGCAAGGATTTCTGTGTGTATTTTTGGGTTCTCAGCAAGCGCAGTTTAACTGATTGTAAAAATACGCACGTAGATTCTACACTAAGTGTGAATACAGTCCTTTAGCTCTAAGTGTCACTTGACGTGTTTTGGGTGAATCCCCTTTTTCAAAAGTGACGTCAGTGATGCGCAGGTGAAGTTTAAATAGTCTCCCGGAGAAGCAATGATTAAAAATGTTAACACATAATGGTAAAGACTCATTTTGCAATATTTACTCAAACATATAAGAACACATCTTCTTAAATAAAACTATTACTAGTAAAGAAAAATGAATAATTGTCAAGGGGGCTTACAAATAAAAAACAGTGTTACAAAGTATTGTGTGAATAATAATACCTGTGTCGTATACAGGTGAAACTCAAAAAATGTGAATATTGTACAAAAGTTTATTTATTTCAGTAATTCAGCTTAAAAGAAGAATCTAATATATTATATAGACTCATTACATGCAAAGTGAGATATTTCAAGCCTTTATTTGTTTTAATTTTGTTGATTATGGTTTACAGCTTATGAAAACCCCAAAATCTCACAAAATTAGAATAATGTGAAAAAGGTCAATATTGTAGGCTCAAAATGTCACACTCTAATCAGCAAATTAATTCCAAACACATGTAAAGGGGAGCTGCGCAAGAAGTGGACTGAAGCTAGAGTTAGTGCATCAGGAGCTACCACACACAGACGGATTCTGGACAAGCGTCTTACCTGGGCTAAAGAAAGAAAAGTCCTCTTTTCTGATGAGAGCAAATTTTGCATCTCATTTGGAAACCAAGGTCCCAGAGTCTGGAGGAAGAATGGAGAGGCACACAATCCAAGATGCTTGAAGTTCAGCGTGAAGTTTTCACAGTCTGTGTTGATTTGGGAAGCCATGTCATCTGCTGGTGTTGGTCCACTGTACTTTATTAAGTCCAGAGTCAACGCAGCCGTCTACCAGGACATTTTAGAGCACTTCATGCAACAGACAAGCTTTATGGAGATGGTGATGTCATTTTCCAGCAGGACTTGGCACCTGCACACACTGCCAAAGGAACAAAAACCTGGTTCAATGACCGTGGGATTACTATGCTGGATTGGCCAGCAAACTCGCTGGACCTGAACCCCATAGAGAATCTATGGGGCATTGCCAAGAGAAAGATGAGAAACATGAGACCG
This sequence comes from Limnodynastes dumerilii, assembly GCA_011038615.1. Lineage (NCBI taxonomy): Eukaryota > Metazoa > Chordata > Amphibia > Anura > Limnodynastidae > Limnodynastes > Limnodynastes dumerilii. The sequence continues at coordinate 568,551 of WWET01000275.1, forward strand.
AACAATGCAGAAGAGCTGAAAGCCGCTTTTGAAGCAACCTGGTCTTCTGTAATACCTCAGCAGTGCCACAGGTTGATAGCATCCATGCCATACCATATTGAGGCAGTAATTCGTGCAAAAGGGGCCCAAACCAAGTACTGAGTACATATGCATGATTATACTTTTCAGAGGGCTGACATTTCTGTATTTTGGGGATTTTGGGATTTTCATAAACTGTAAGCCATAATCAACCAAATTAAAACAAATAAAGGCTTGAAATATCTCACTTTGCATGTAAGGAGTCTATATAATATATTCATTTCACCTTTTAAGCTGAATTACTGAAATAAATTAACTTTTGCACGATATTCTAATTTTTCGAGTTTCACCTGTAACTTAAAAAATTTGCCAAAAAACGTTGTAATTGGCTGTGACCTATATTGTATTTATTAATAAAATTGGATATTAGAAAGAGTGAGAATAATATAGTCACAAAGAAAAAAACAGTAAGAAAAATATATATAAAAAAAATTGGACAGTGATCTCTGCTAAAAGTTCACTCATATTTCAAATTCATCATTGGTAATAGAGTGAAATCTTTCAGCAAAAATTGAATAAACAAGTAACCATCCCAACGTTGTATGATCTAAGTGTATCTCTTTGAATGATGCTAAAGCGTGCAGGGGTCTTGGGTGTGCATATTATTTTTTAAAGTTTGGAGCTCTGTGGTAAAAAAAAAAAAAAACCAGAATGATCTCAATAAAATGTACTAATTCTGGGTCATTGTTTAAAATCTACTGTGGTCCGGTCCAACTCCAGAAACCATCTCCTTCACGGATGTCTTACTTAACTTGAAGACTGTGAACTGCACCGATTTACGTTTTTGTCCTGACATCGGTTAGAACCTAAAGGGATACATTCTGAGACGGATTTGAAATGTGGATGCCGTTAAATAAACCTTTGTGCGTGGTCTACAAACCTATTTTAAAACATAGGAAACGCTTGTCTTAATATATTCCACTGATCCACTTACCCTTGAATATACATATTAATTATCAATTTATGTCCTGTGTCTATATAACCCCTCTTTCAGCCCTTTGTGTCTATATAGCCCTTATTTCAGTCCTCTTTGCCTATATGACTCCTCTTTCTGTCCACTGTGTCTATATAACCCCTTTTTCTGTCCTCTGTGCCTGAGCAGGCTGTGTAGCAAGGTCTGGAGCAGTGCTGTTATGTCTGGCTAGGGAGGAGCGATGTTCCAATCCTGTGGTGCTCAGGGCTAGTGGGCAGGGACAGCTGCTACCCAGTCTGCACTACAGTGCAGATTGGATCACAGCAATGCTGGCGCTGAGGCCACAATGGCACCCAATGTCATGCGCACTGCATGTTGCTGATGTGGGGCAGGGAAAGTTATGGTAATTGATTAGTGCTTAGCTCAACAGGCTTTCTGCTTCAGCACAGCAGTGGAGATTAGCCTGTAGAACTTGCATGGAAACAACGCAGTGGAGCAGGGAGGGTGCCTTTACACCCTGGCGCCCCTTGCACTCTATCGCCCCCACTTACTGGTTTGTAAATGCCTTGATTATAGTATATGATTACCACATTAATACTTATGTTTTGTATTTGGAATGCTTTAAGAACAAAATCTGGGAAATATATTAGTTATATTTTCTATTATGTTATATTTTGTGTGATATATAAAAAATAACATAGAAACATAGGACCTGATTCACAGATAAGAATGAGTTAGGTGCAGGCAGATCCTTACCAAATTACCCTTCCAGTCCCCAACCTGCCTCCCTGAACTAATTGCAATAATGTACAATGTCCTATTGCAAGACATTGCTAAAATTGCATTAAAAGGGGAGGTAATAATCATGGGAGATTTTAATCTACATTATTTAAACTAGGGTGAGTCTTCAGCAAGCTCCATTAAAAGTGGGGACATTTTAAATTCATTACAGGGAGCTTTCTTCAAGCAACTGGTGAGAGAGCCCACTTGCAAAGAGGTCATCTTAGATTTGATACTTACAAATGGTGACAGAATCTCCAAAGTAAGTGTGGGTGAGAATCTAGGATCCAGTGATTATGAATCAGTAAGGTTTAGTATAATGGAAAACAAAAAGTTAATGCAGAGGTGCTAGCAATGGCAGTTCTTCAACAGAACGGTACAGTATATTAAAATTAATCATTTGATGTTCCCAGATTGGGGGTGGGGGTTGGTGCTTGGTCGTTCTAAATGTTGATGACTACAGAGAGGAGGTTATCAGACAACTTATTGATGATAGTACTTAAAAAAAAATTAAAAGGGAACCCCCAATATAAATATTCTGAAAAAATATACAAACCTGGTCCACTAATATTCTGAGAAAGGCACAATAGGGGAAAAATGAAAAAATGTTTGGAGGTTACTACACCTACCACACCAATGTTATATATACTGCTTGAGATACATAAAAATGTGGAAAAATCAACCGGTCGACCGATCAAATCTGTTACTGCCAAATTATCAGAGATGTTTTGATGGTTTTTTACAACCTATAGTAACCACAACAAGATCTTGCACCCAAGACACTTTAGATGTGATCAACATAATAGATGGAGTAGTGTGGCAGCCAGGCCTAATATTGGTTACAGCTGACGAAATTCGCCCCCAGTTCTGCTAACTTGTTTACGGCATCTTAAGAGAGGTGTGGAACGGTCACAAATGGGGATCCAATCTGCTTTTATGGACCATATGCATCAGGAAGAGGTAGAGGAGTTCTGTGCTCACCTGAATAATAATACTAGGAATATAAAATTAATCTTTAATAAAAGTGAAGTGTCAGTAGATCTCACGATTTATGTGGAGAATCAGAGGTTTAAAGCTAAATTTTTTAATTAAACCTACTGATAGCAACTCTTTTATAAATATAGAGAGTTGCCACGATAGGCAGTGGCTGAAAAATATTCTTAAGAGACAACTGAAACGTTAAAGGTGGAACTGTACAAAAAGCACAGAATATATGAAATAAGCCATAAGGATGAAAGGCATATTTTTAGTAAAGGGGTAAAAAGAAGAAGATCAAAACAAGGCAATTGGAGAAGTACTAGTGGTGGAAAGAGAAGAAATCATACAGAGCAACAAAAAAACCAATCAATTAAAACAACAACAAAAAAATTCTCAGGAATCAGATTTTCTGCCCCCGTTATTTTAAAATGTACTTACCCTTGTCTTCTCCCTCTTCCTCTGCAGGGCTCTGCTGGAATGATGGTTGCTGCCAGCGTCATTGACGTAGACTGTACAAGATATACAGAGCTCCTATGGGAGCCCTGTAGGACCAATTCTATATCTCTGAATAACGCTGCCTCATAAGTAAGGCAGCATTATTAAGGTAAATAGAATTGGTCCTACAGGGCATTCCCGGTACAGTGTATGTGAATGACGCTGGCCACAATAATCGGTCAGCGTCTGTGTGAGCTACAGTCTATGTTACTGCAGCCCAGTGGAGGGCAGGGTGGCCAAACGGGGGCTGCCATACTTGGCGCCCCCTTTAAGTCACCTAGGGGCGTGCCCCATACTACTGGTAAATTACCAACCAATGAGTCTAACATCAGTAATAGGGAAATTGATGGAAACACTGTTAAAGGAACAAATTGTACAGTATCTTAAATCCAGTAACTTACAGGATTCCAAGCAGCATTTATTCACTGGGGAAAGATCTTGTCAAACAAATTTTATTTAATTTTTTGACTGGGACAGTAAAGTATTAGATAAAGAGGGAGCTGTAGACATAGCTTATCTAGATTTTAGTAAGGCTTTTGACACTATGCCACATCGCAGACTGTTAAATAAGCTGGAATCTTTAGGACTGGACTTAAAGATAGTTGCATCATTATGTTCTTGGTTACAGGATAGACAACAGAGGGTTGTAGTAAATGGAATCCCTTCTGGGGATGGTAAGATAACAGTTGAGTACCCCAGGGTTCTGTACTATTTAATGTTATTTAATCTCTTTATAAGTGATATTGCCTGCGCTATCGAGGGGAAAATATGCAGTTTTGCAGATGACACAAAGATATGTAACAGGGTAGACAATGGAGGGGTACACAAAATGAAGGATTATCTAGGTAGACTGGAGGAATGGTCAAGAGTGTGGCAACTGTAGTTTAATGGCAAAAAATGCTAAATCATGCACTTGGGGCGGATCCTTTAGAGAAATGATTATTGTATTTAAAATCCCATACGCTCCATGTGAGATATATTACTGACCTCCTTTCCCCACAAGATCCTCTTAAAATATGGTCAGGTCCGTAAAAGGCCTGGAGAAAAGATGTCCCTGATCTGGAATTTCCTGAACACCCATTTGAACATCATGATAAGGTTATGAAAGCCCTTGGCTCCTCTCAGCTACAAGAGTTACACTTTAAAATCACTAATAGGGTATATATCTCACAGGCACAGCGGAAGCACATGGTGCCGGAGGAATTAGGTCAATGCCCCACGTGTCATGCAAGCAATGCTACATTTATACACAACATTTGGGAATGTGGGAAAATTCGAAAATTCTGGGAGAAGGTCATTATCTTTATTAATTCCATTTTTAATTGTCAAGTCTCAAAAAACTTCCTTGCACTAATTTGTGCTAATTTCTCGGAATGGACATCGTTCCCTTTAATTAAATCTAACCTAGCCTTACTAGCCAATATTGTAACTATAGCTAAAAGAGCCATGTTACAGAAATGGATTAAAAAATCACCTCCCTTTCTGAATTCCGTTAAACAAATGCTACTGGAGTTAATATATTTCGATAGGCGAGCTACGCTGCCTGATATAGAAACAGGTGTAACAAGATTTTATAGAAAATGGGGCATTTATATTGAGCATCTACCGGCAGAGCTCCAAACCAGCATTATGAAACCGTTTGAGGATACGTCCTGGTATCTAACAAGAAATCTCGCCCTTTAATCAAAACACTTATTGGGGACAAATGGGGTCCACTTTGGCGAAGTTGGTGCAATATGCTATGTTGGGGTTATATTAAGGGTAATGCTCTCCTCACCATGTCAGTAAAAGGTATTCTCTTTGGCTATGACCACCACTATATATGGTTATGCAGTTATAAAGTTACCATAGACTGCCTTCCTTCTTTTTTTTTTTCCTTTTTTTTTTTCCTTTATTGATGTTCAAACCAAGCTTAGTTGGTTTATTCAGTAACTTCTTGGTTTCAATCTTCACTTTGGCTCTTAAGTCAAGTTGTAAGTTATAAAGGTGGTGCAAACTAACTATTTACAGAACATACTAAACATTATAGCCCACCTCCAACTCTTATGAGCATTGTACCTTTATTTTTGTCTTATGTTAGTTATAACTGTTGAATATTTGGGGAATTCTGACACGTTAGATCATCTTCTCTTCACAACTGTATTATCATAGGCTACTTTGCTTGTGTTGTTATGTTTTTTGCCAACAAAATGTATCAACTTGAAAAAACTCAATAAAAAGTTTGTAAAAATAAAATAAAAAAAAAACATGCATATTGCTCCATAAAAATGAATACCCCCACCTTAATTTTACATTTTGTGAGACTGGCTCACATTGCCTTTTCCCACATAGCTGTTTACTGTCTGACTAAACCACTATCCAGACATTTAACCTCATTTATCAGCCACTTATTTTGCTATCAGTTGTAAACTTAAGTAAACTTGTTTATCTATTTGTTATTGCCCTGTTGAATTTACAACAGAATTTGTATAAAATTTTAAAAAGCAGCAGAGAATGAATAGTAGTTTTAAGCAATGCAGAATTAAGATCTGTTGCTGATTTGTTAGGAAATGTGTTTTTTTCTTTTGAATGGATTACTAATATACTTATGAATTTATGATTACCCCTCTGTTGCAATGCTAATGGTTCTGGTCTTAGAGCTAACATTCTAAGCAGTTGACTCCTATTCTGAACACGTCTCTGGCTGAGTTGCTAACCAGGCAGTCTTAGTGTACTTAAAGTTTCAGCCCAGTTTTCTGCTTATCAGGCTGTTCTTTTAATGAGGTGTTCTTGGCTGTCTTTCTGTCTTAAATGCTGTTATTTTCTCTTTTTCTTTTTTGTGCTTGTCTGTGTAGGGACTTTGGAGCTCTCCGGCTGGAAGGGTTGTTAAGTGAGTTGAAAGGCCTTTTGGTGCAAAGAGAGATGAGAGTCGAATCAGTAAAACACCTCTAAATAGGAATGAAAGATAAACACCCAATTGAGCTCTGCTTCATCCTTCTGCATGAAAGCCAGTGACAAGGACTTAAGCCAATATAAGAGCAGTGCTAATGATCTGGAAACCTGGGCAGGAGAAGGGGGGGATTAGCTTGTAATTTATAAACAGCTAAAATAAATAATATTCCACTATGAGGAAACAGCGTTTCAAATAAACAATATTGAAATCCATATTAAGAATGGAATGATATAGTACGAGAAAAAAAAATACACACACACACACACACACACACACACACACACACACATATATATACAGGTGAAACTCGAAAAATTTGAATTTTGTGCAAAAGTTCATTTATTTCAGTAATTCAACTTAAAGGTGAAACTAATATATTATATAGACTAATTACATGCAAAGTGAGATTTTTCAAGCCTTTATTTGTTTTAATTTTGTTGATTATGGCTTACAGCTTATGAAAACCCCAAAGTCAAAATCTCACAAAATTAGAATATCACATGAAATCAATAAAAAAAGGGTTTTAAATACAGAAATGTCAGCACTCTGAAAAGTATAATCATGCATATGTTCTCAGTACTCGGTTTAGGCCTCTTTTGCACAAATTACTGTCTCAATGTGGCGTGGCATGGATGCTATCAGCCTGTGGCACTGCTGAGGTGTTATTGAAGACCAGGTTGCTTCAATAGCGGCCTTCAGCTCTTCTGCATTGTTTGGTCTCATGTCTCTCATCTTTCTCTTGGCAATGCCCCATAGATTCTCTATGGGGTCCCGGTCCAGTGAGTTTGCTGGCCAGTCCAGCACAGTAATCCCACGGTCATTGAACCAGGTTTTGGTTTCTTTATCAGTGTGTGCAGGTGCCAAGTCCTGCTGGAAATGAAGTCACCATCTCCATAAAGCTTGTCTTCTGAAGGAAGCATGAAGTGCTCTAAAATGTCCTGGTAGACGACAGACATGCAGTGAACCAACACCAGCAGATGACATGGCTCCCCAAATCAACACAGACTGTGTAAACTTCACACTGGACTTCAAGCATCTTGGATGCCTCTCTATTCTTCCTCCATTCTCTGGGACCTTGGTTTCCAAATGAGATGCAAAATTTGCTCTCATCAGACAACAGACCAGTCCTTTCTTTCTTTAGTGTAGGTAAGACGCTTCTGACATTGTTTGTTGTTCAGGAGCGACTTGGCAAGAGGAATACAACATTTGAAGCCCATGTCCAGGATCCACCTGTGTGTGGTGGCTCTTGATACACTATCTCCATCTTCAGTCCACTCCTTGTGCAGCTCGCCCACACTTTTAAAAGTTCTTTTCCTGACAGTCCTCTCCAGGCTGCGGTCATCTCTGCTGCTTGTGCGCCATTTTCTTCCACACTTTGCCCTTCCACTTAACTTTCTATTAATGTGCTCTGATACAGCACTTTGAGAACATCCAACTTCTTTTGCAGTTTCCTTTTGAGGCTTTCCCTCCTTGTGGAGGATGTCAATGATGCTTTTCTGCACAACTGTCAGGTCAACAGTTTTCCCCATAATTGTGAATTCTACTTATCCAGACTGAGAGACCATTTAAAGGCTCAGGAACCCTTTGCAGGTGTTTGGAATAATTTGCTGATTAGAGTGTGATACTTTGGGCCTGATCCAGACCCACGATGTAGCGCTGAGCGTACTAACGCTCAGCGTTACATTGTGGGACTCCCCCTGACACCCCCCTGCCCCATCGTATTTACACTACTTCACATCGACTGAAGGCTACCCTAACATCAGCCTGCGTAAGGGAGTGTAAATACGCTGGGACGGCGGTGTTAGTATGATAACGCCGCCCTCCCAGCCTCATTACCCTCCCTCCCCCCGCTTACCTGCGTTAACTGCAGCATAGTAATGCTGGGGGCCGCCCCTTCCAGCGTTACTGCGCTGTTGCTACGTACTGGATCTGTCTGGCGCATGTGCAGATCGTCTTTTTAGACGATCTTACGCTGCTGCCCGGTGTATTAACGCCGGGCAGCGTAGTTCAGGATCGGGGCCTTTGAGTCTACAATATTGAACCTTTTCACATTATTCTAATTTTGTGAGATTTTGATTTTTGGGGTTTTCATAAGCTGTAAGCCATAATCATCAAAATAAATACAAATAAAGGCTTGAAATATCTAACTTTGCATGCAATGAGTCTATATAATATATTAGTTTCACCTTTTAAGTTGAATTACTGAAATTATTCACAGACAATGAACTGTGAGTTATGCCACTTTTGTACATTTATTATATTGTAAACACAGATACGACATATTTCATATGATACCATTTTATTTATTCAATATTTAATGTAGGTGCATTACAGTCAAAGAACATATATTTTAAAACGCATGCCAGCGAACAAAGCTTGGTGCATATCTTTCTATTCATAGTCACATAACTAAAATTATAAGAAGCTATGTACATATTGTTCTCTGTTAACATAAGGCAAGTTCACTTACGAGATAACATGCATGTTTATATATATATATATATATATATATATATATATATATAGTTGCAGTTTTCAGCGTGCTCAATTATGTAATCAATGTCCCACTTAGCTGCTTGCAGGATAAGGTCTATTCAACATAGGTCCGTAGGAACACTTTTTCTGTCCCACAAAGATTAAAAGTACACCAGATAGCACTGCGGCTACCGCTGCTCTTCTCAGGAAAGCCGTCCCAGGCAAAAGTGTAGATCTAGAAGGAAGTTAAAGAAGGCGCTTCATGGTGTAATAATTTATTAAATAAAATTGGTCACACAAGTATTGCACGTACCAGAGGTATAAGAACCACCGTTAGGTTGGTTCTAATGCGCGTGTAAAAAGCCCACAAAGCTCACAGATGTTTCTATATCAGCGGTCAGAACAGCAAAGTATATAACCTGCAGGAAAATTCTCCTGAGAGCGTTTGGAAGGAGACCGTTACCACCACGATGGTTCGGCCCTCCCTACGCGTTTCATCACTGCCGGACTTCGGAGGCGGCTCGGGCTGAACAGCTCTGTGATGTGGCAACTCAGCAGACCAGGCTAATTTAGATATGGGCTCAGCAAGACAGACCATCAGTAGGGTTGGCCTGCCAGATGGAATACCTAGAGGCACAGGCTCTAGAGACTGGGATGTCCATTGCACTGGTCCCCGAGAGTAGGAAGTCTGAGACATAGGTTTACAGAGTCCTTCCCTGAGTGTGGTAATTGAGGCACGCACCTCGACTGTGGAGAATGGAGCAAGTGCTACAACTGTGCTACAATAACTGCACTTATTGTATGCACCCTGACTGTCTTTAGTGAGGCAATCACCCTCACAGTAGGTACTGAAGTTCCAATACTGGAAACTGAAGGGACTAGGAGCCCATCATAGGAGACCCCATCTGGGTTTTAAGACTGGACACCCCATCTAGGGTTGCAGGTTTGGACAATGGCCCTAAATCACAATTACGTTCTTAAGGGGACTTACACAAGTCTCTTGCATAAGTCCCCTTGACATGTAACATTGTTGCATGCCTTAAGTTCTTCCATACGGAACAAAGAACAACCATAGAAGGGGCCGGCATTTATAATCCGCATGCCTAAACACTGCCATACAGGTGTGGTTAGACATAGTAATTAAGTGCCGTGCGGAGAAGGTAAGGGATGGTTCTGGACATGTAAGTGTCTAGAACTCCTTCTGAAAGAGGGGAGTGCCAGGGGTGTGCACTCCTCTCCTCCATACCAAGTTACAGATCTCTGTGCGAACGTAAGTCGCATGGAGATCCGAATCTGGTCCAATCTGCTTATTCCTGGAACTAAATGTTGGCACTGGTGTATGAGTTTCTTTGACAAAAGCTATATCATTCTCCACATTTTTATCAACTTTTAAAGAGGGCTTAGATATGGGGGAAAGGCTTGTTTAGGAATACAATCTAAATCAGAAATGTCTGTCTCATCTCAGAGCACAGTGTCTGAATCCGAAATATCTGACTTGCACGCATCATTCGTGGAAACCCCTTTTTTTTTATCTGTGCAGTTTGTAAACCCACAATTTCTTCTTGCGGATTAGTGTCCAGTTCGGGCACGGATTAATCAGTTTACAGACTCCGCTTCGGGACAACAAGGTGGTGCAGAAGATTCCTGACTGTGTCACTATCTTTATCTAGTATCACAGATAGTATAGCCACAGATACCAAATGTTTCTCTCCAATCATAAAAGGGCTGCCAAATCAGAGATTGCCCTCTGAATCCAAAACCATGACATCTGACATTTCTGGAGTAGTGGTGTTTTGCTTCAATTTCAAATCCGAACTTGGCGGGAGGAACCAAGGCAAATTTACTGTGAGTTCATCAAAGCGACCTTGGTGAATGCAGTGAGTTGTATGTGTAACATTGAAAAACATCACACTGGCGATTTTAGGCTCTGCGATTTTACAGATGCCTAAACTCATGTGAGTTTAGCTTTAGTGAATATGGAGATTTGATATTCACAGCAAACTCACACGATTTTTTCAAAATTGCGTTTTGTAAATATACCCCCAAATATTAATTTGATTTAGATTTCTGTTCTGATGTCATACATTTTGCATTGTGTTAATTGATAAAAATAAACTATTAACACTTCTATTTTTGAAAACATTCTTACTTTGCAGCACTTTTTTCACATCTGCCTAAACCATCTGCATAGTACTCTTTAATTGACGTATGCTGAGCCATCATTAGTTATTTAAATTGCCATTGAAATGTATATATTGTAATCAGTGAATTATACTGCACTATAATATGTGTGATCCTCCTTATTCTACCATTTATCTCATGCAGTGTATATACATTACAAATATCCTGGAATGCTACAAAGTGGCAGAAAATGGCATATATTGGATGGTATAGTAGATTAAGATATTATTAAAGAGTATATTGTATTGTGTGGCATTCTTAACATAAGGTTTTCTTACAATAATAAAATCCCCAGGTTTTTTTTGTTGTTTTTTTGTTGTTTTTTTTATTGATGGCGTATATGTCTCCTATTTGCAACCAACTTTCAGTACTTGTATATTACTAGTGTTATCTATTGGTTTGCTGTTATCTTGTACTGAATGTATTATTAACTGTGCAGATCTATGGGCTAATGGGCACAAAGAATTTGAGGAGCGAGGAGTATATTTCTTAAGCAGTGAAGTGCCTAAACTATGTCAGTAAAGGCTATTTGTGCTTTGTGGCTCTTCCAATCATTTTGGAAAAGAAAGGAATGACAGGATCTGTGGAATGATAGTTTTTTTCTCTGCTGCGTCTATAATCCCTAGCTACTTTAACAAAACAGCACAAGATTGATTTAGCAACCTACAACAATGGATAGTAAAAAAAAAGCACAGAATTTAAGATAAAGAGAAGAACACATCTTAACGCTGTGTGATAGAACAAAAAAAAAATTGTGTAAACCTGCTGCATAATTTCCGTTTGTTTAGCTTTCATTTTCTTTGACTGTGTTCTTTCATGGCAAATTAGCAGCCTTTAAACCTCTGCTTTTAAATGTTTGTCTGTTTGAATATCATGTACAGTGAATGCTATTTTATAAAGAAATAACTTTTAGGGCTATTATACTTCCATTATGTTAAGTGTGCAATTGGCTGCTATCTGCAGAGATGTTCAGTGACAGAATCTCAGCCACCATAATGCCGATAAATAAATCTATGTGTATACCTCATAGTTTTTTTTGCATAGGAGCAATAGACAAAATATAGCCTATTCACTTAAAAAGCTCACTGCCCATTCTATGTTTTTGCCACAGTATATTTATATTGTCATGGTTGTAAAAAGACAAAACAAAACCCTAGAAATCATTACTCAGACAACAGCCACTAACTGTAAGCTTGGTTATAAAGTCTGCAACATTGAAACTTGTAATCTTCAATCTCAACTCCCCTGGAGTTGTTTACGATTGTACAGTAAGCACCAATCATGGCCAGGAACGGCCCCTTGTGGGCCCTTGCTTGCCTGATAAAGCCTGACAAACAGCTCGTTACCTCTTAATTAGGCAGGTGAAAATTTACCACCCACTAGACAGAAGGCTGATATGGTCTCCCGTTGTCAGCTATGTAGAATACTTGGGAGGTAGGGCTGCTCAGCTTTAATTATCCTTAAATCTGCTGAAATGCAAACTTAAATGGCAAATTAGTTCCTGCTGAAGAACAGTAAGCAATCCTGCATCATCTAGTTCCCCTAGGGTGCACCAAGCTATAACACCTATTACCTATATACAGAGAGTTGTTATTCTGCTGCTAGACAGAAAGCAGCAAGTGGCAGGAAAACCATGCAGAAGAGTATGGGTCAATGTAGTCATGAGTCAAGCTTATACAGTTAAAGTATCAATAGTTAGTGGCAAAACTGCTGTGGGTGAAACTGCTGTGGCCTGGAGGAGAGGGGTGCGCAAGGCAGTATCCTTAAAGGATGCCACAGTGCTAATCTGTCTGCTTCTGGTTAGAAACATGGAGGAAATGTGCTTTGTGGTCAGAAGGGGAGGGAAGGGTGATGCCCAATTGTTCAGCCACTCGGACCCCCAGCAGTACCTGCACTGCTCATGCTGGCTAAATGCGGTAAGAACTGCAGGGTGGTTCCCGGTGGTCCCAGCTTTCCAATGCAGCTGTGCCGATGTCTGTCATATAGCAAGACAAGCAGCGGGTACAGCAACATCTGGAAAGTTTCTACAACACATTTCCTTCAACATAACCTAACGACACTGTTGGTCATTTAACAATAATGTTCTCTCATTAATGATTAATGCATGTTTTTAAAACAGTTATTTCAATGAACAAAATAAAAAAAATGCATTTCTTTTACATAAAATTGTTGGATATACAAACTATTATGATAAGTTATTATTCTAAACTACTTCTCCCCTCTCCAGTTCTCTGCATTACCTGGTTACATTAGGTTAACTGACAATCTTTACATGGCTCATCTAAGCTCTGCTGCTGTCATAGCATCACAACATAATTCGGTTATATCCATTCTTTAGCCTTGGTTGTGGGGTGGGTCAGCACATAACCTGGTGGAACTGCAGCTAAGATGAATATGAAATGTCTCTGAGGTGGACTCTGAGACCACAATGGGGCCCGAAAACCTAGAATTAGCAACCAGCTTAACCTTAAAATGAAGTTACTGCCACCCCACTTTGATTTTGTGCCCTGGGTAATATATGTATGGTTTCTTTTTTTTTTTACAGTGCTACACGCATTTATCCTGTAATTTAACCATACTGAATAATTTGTTTTCTTCTTTGTATTCTTATATACTTATACACTTAAATTATGCTCTTGTTATAGAATGATTCATTTTTGCATTTAATATATATAAAAAATGTTTAAAAAGATGAATATTACATTACATTGTCATTACATTACATTGCTTTGTCTTGCCTAGCAAAAGTTTTAAATAAACATGATGAAGATGGAAAGGTGAATTTTGGGGGCTTTGTTGACACCTACTTTCACCTCATGTCCCTTCTCTTCAAGGGATTGTCAACGATGATTTTGTAATGTAATTACCTATCATTAGTACGCAACATACTTGTCAATTTATGCAACCAAGTGTTGAAGTCTCCCCCTCTTCCCACCCTTTTTTTTCTCTTATATCCTAACACACACCATGAATGAATAGCTTTATAAAAGGAAAATATTTTAATTACATTTTAGTTTGGGGCTCGTTATTAGACGAGAGTAGCTAAATTGAATAATGCAATCCCGGTAATAATTATGTGTAAATGAGCACATTTAAATGATATTTTACAGCTTCTTTATAAAATTACAGCTAGAGGCAGTACAATGATAGACACACAAAGGCCACACAGAAATTATCATAAACTATTAGCTTGTTTGCAAAGGGTTTTATGTTAATCTTCAAGTACTTAAATCACTCTGCAATTAACATATCAGGGGGAGATGCCTCGGAGTGCTGAGATAAAAAGCTATCCACATTAAGGAAATCAAAGCAAGAAGGGGTCACCCCCTCCCAATCAAGCACACCCATATACACACAAATACACATGCACACATACAGCTTTCTGTTATTAGTTAAAGGCTTGTAATGATGTGTTATCTAATCAAGGTTATAATTAAAGCTTTTCTGTCTTAAAAATGACAGGCGATGCACTAGTAATTCCAACTGTATAATTGTAGGGGAAATTAGGTGGTCATACTGTTTTCTGGAAGAAAAAATAACATATAATGTAGTATTGTGAGACATATAGACTATTAGCCTTGTAGAATCATAGTCTTGTAATTGATAGGAAAGCCTTACCATGTCTGCCCTTATCATGTATATTCGGTTTCCTGTTTTGAAGTAATGCCTATTAAGAGGGATATACTGTATGAACTCATGTTAGATATAAAAATCTGCAGTGTAATTAATTATTGAAAACGACCAAGTAAGTCAGGTAAAAAGCAACAAGAACACAAGAACAATCCTGTGCTTCCTGAGTTATATAAAGGGGGAGTATGGTAGGGAGACATAAGCTTCTACAATGAGGTAGACGGAAAGGCTACTGTGCCTCCCTAATGAGTAATCTAACCCTTCCATATGTGGGAAATTGGTATATGCCAATGCTATTTAGTTTACTGTAGTGGTTTTAAATTTGAATATGAAGAAGCACTTGTTCTTTTTAAAGGCTGTACTGTTCTTTGAGGGGATTTTTTCTACCACAGGAGCCTTATTTCTTTGCAGTGCTGAATTCACCAGAGTTTTGTCAGCTTGCAGGCACTGAAATCCGTTGGTATGGAATGGAGATCCGTGCATGCAATTCTTTAATTCATACCTGCAAGGGTAGTACACCTGCGTAAAATGGAGCAGGTGTGTAATACTGCATCGCATATAAGTGCATAGCCAAATCCTTACTGCACAATTAACATGGGCTACCACCATACATACCATAAATACAAAAGGTCCTGTCTTGGAAAAAAGCACATGTGCACTTGAGCAGGTTACTTACATATTCACCATGTGTAAGTATGTACTTCTTATTAATCTGGATCCAATTTATAGTTTTCAAGTCTTGAGTAATCTCTACTTATGCGGTGATATTTACTACCTAGTATATTTCTTATCCGATTTTTGTGATAGTTGCTAGTTGAGGGGATAAAGGTGTTGTTCTTAATGAAAGTTTTAGTGACCATTTCTACACTGCCACTGATGAACGTGCACAAATGAGTATTCAGCAGAGCAGAAGACTGACTAAGATGTGAGAGAATTCCATGCCTCCACATTTGTTTGAGCATTTGTGACACCTTTTTATAACTAAAGCGCATAACAGAGACTGAGTATCTTGGCTGGCTGCCCGCTCCTTGGCACTGTTGCTCCCGACCCTTTATTTAAATGGTACTGAGTCCGTACGTCAGCAGGTACGCTTGAGTAATGCTTGAGTAATGCTTGAGTAACATCTGGCACACACATGCGCCAATGTTACTTGTCAGGGCACTTACACAAATGCTTTGCGTGAGTCCCCTGACGTTATTAGGTCAGGAGCCCCTAGCCTTATTACATCAGAATTGGAATTGCCAATATTGTGAGTCTGGAAACTATACATATGCAGCCTCTTAATTTTACCAATATGGGGGTACTGACCATAACCAATTCTTCCACTACCCAGGTGGACAAAATACCCCATGGCACTATACAGGTGTGCATAAGAACTATACTGCATAATGTATCTGTATCATTCATTTTGCCTTTTGACTGCTTTCAATTATTGTTCTACTATTTGGTTGTTTTTTAATTTTTACAGGTATACTGTTTCTCATTGAAGAAGCTTTTTACCCCACAGGTTAAAAGCAATGTCTATTTAGCTATTAGTGTTATTTAAAGTTATGGGATGTTTAGAGTTTATTATATATATGTATAGATATATAGATATATATATTTTTTTAAGGAAAGCAGTCATAGATGACTATGGCCCTTTTTATCTTGCCTTCAAACTCATAGGACTGGATCTTACTTCTGTGAGCTAGCAAATTACTTAGAAAGTGACGGCAGATAAGAGCCATATGGCCCATCCAGTTATTTTTTTTTAAACTATACAAACCCTCAACCCTATTGGAACTTCATTTAGTTTATTAAATCTGGATTTGTCCAGATTCTTGCTTCACCAAACTGTAAAATCCCTTGCTCTATTTACCCCTCTGAGTACTTGTAATTTGTATTAATTGCTTAGATTGTATCATGTAGTAAATGCATGATGTTAATTGTTGCTGTTGCAATTTATATAATTTATATACAGTACGCAATAGCAAATTAAAGCCAAAGTAATATTGTCTGTTTTACTGTACAGTTTAACACATATTTTATAGCATGCTTAATAAGTACACTTCATTAGGAGCAGCATTACAAGACATTTAATATAACCCTATGCAAATGTTTTTTTTAAAACCTTTATGAACAGGTGTCCTTATGACTCCTTGATCAACAATGTTCAGTAGTTTACTCACAAGAATGCGTCCTTACTACTTAATATATTGTGAACAGTGGTGAAGACAGCTCTTGAACAGTATCAGGGTTAGAGTTCAGCAATTTGAAGATGCCACATTTTTCTCCTAGTATTTGCAGTGGGTTATTTCTCTGGCAGGCTATAATTGAGTTGAAATGGACTCAAGAGTAATGATTAATGGAGCACAAGCAGTGAGGTGAGCAAGACAGATTGGAGGAGAGTTCTCTGAACTTTCTGTGGTTGCTAATGAAAGAATGACTAATATAATTAGAGACCGCTTTATACTGGATCATTCTGCGTTAAATCTGGAGTGTATTTAAATACAATGGTCCATTACAAGCAGGGCAAGAGGTTAAAGAGAGTTCTGCTATGCTGTAGCTACACTTGCAAGTGCAACATTGATTAGCACCAGTCTGTCCTTCACATGAATATGCAAATAAGGATGTTTGCCAGAGGGCTAAATGATTCCATTTGCAAGGTTAATAAATGTTTTATGATTTGTTTTTTTTTCCCTTGCTTTTTATAAAATGATAGGTTGACTATGACTATGCAGGAATCATTTTTAACGACTCTATGAATATTGTTAGTCTATTTTCGTGATTGTTCTTTATAGCTGCTTGGAAATCCAGAGGGGTTATAGCCTCATGAAGGTGAAGTGATAAACATTATATACATTGCTTATGACACATTTAGGTACTATATACACAGTAATGTGTTAAAATTAGGTTAACTGCAGGGGAGGAAACTGAAAGTCAGTCAGCAGATGAATTGCTTAAATAATTCCAGATTTCCCTTGTGCTATTCACTAAAATTGAGGTATGCTACTTATGTTTCAGTCAATAGTATCTTGTGGTGTATTATTGAAAATGCATCCTACTGAATACTTAGATTAAATTACTGATGGGCTAAAGTTATCTTCCGCATTGTGTTCAGTTGACGCCTATCAAACTTCCCAGATCTATTTACATAGTTTCCAGCTTCACAGACTGCATTATAGTAAATATATGTATGTTACAACCATATAGAATGTTTTAAGGGTTCATAAAGGAAAGTATGCATCATATGTGGTTTTGTTTGTAATTTTTCAGCAAGACTGCAATATTTACTGAATTGAGACACCATCATGTCAGTTTTTTCCCAGATATTCAAACCAAACATGTAAATATATTTTTTCCCCCAAGCAGAGGTTATAGAGGCTATTTGTATACTTCTGCTCCAGGCTCTGGAAAACCAAAGGGGAGCCGCAGAGCACAGCCAGGTGTCATATCCAGATCCCTGATATAGTAGTATTACTGTACATGTGAGATAATATTAGGGGTATGTGGATTATATTAGGGATCTGGGAATGGCATACTATATACTGTATATAGTGTGCCTTTCCCAAACCTTAATATAAACCACAAATTAAAGAATGTGTTCTTCTCAGACCCATATTATGCCCCCCATGTGCTTTACATAGTGTGCCATGTCCATAGAAGTGTAATGTAAGGGAGACAGGAAGGGGGATGTGTAATGGAGGGGTATAGAGATAGAGAATGTAATGTAAAGGGGACAGGGAGGGAGATCTGTAAATTGAAGAGGGGAAACAAGAAGGTAGACACTGGCGTAGCTATGGCTTTTTCATGGGGGGGGGGGGGGGGGGGTGGAGTCCATAGAAATGTAAGGGAGACAGGAAGGGGGATGTGTAATGGAGGGGTATAGAGATAGAGAATGTAATGTAAAGGGGACAGGGAGGGAGATCTGTAAATTGAAGAGGGGAAACAAGAAAAGAAGGACTGGCGTAGCTATGGCTTTTTCATGGGGGGGGGGGGGGGGGGGTGGTAGTTATGTATATTACGAGTGTTCAAATTCATGTATTACTAATTTAATTGCATTATTTATGTAGCCCCATTCTATGTAGTGTAAATTTCCTTTTCAATGGGGGGGGTTTGAACCCCAAAACCCCCCCTTAGCTACGCCAGTGTATTCATCCATGTATATCTCTCTCTAGCTTGCATATCATAGACCAGATCCAGGCTAGGATCGGAAAACGCCCTCTTTTGGAAAGTGGCGCCCGCGCATGTGGTGCTTTTCCAAAACAAATTCTGAATTTCTTCCTGGTTAAATTACAGACATAAGGTATCAAAGAGCGGAAGCACTTTGTTTCGGGTACCACTCACCCAGACATGGAGTCTAACTAGAAGCCAGGTATTCACTGAAGCCCCTAATGGTGGGACAGGCTCTGCAGCAGGCTCCTGGAAGGCAGTCCCCAAGAGGAAAAGAGCGGTAGATGAGATCGGACAGAGGATGAAAGCGCAACAATACACAGGATGGACACTGGAGTCAGTTTGGAGACATGCAATAGCTTGCAATGTGAAAAAGAGTGCCACTGTCAGGTATTTAAAGGGAGGCAGACTAATCAGAGGAATGTATTGAAAAGAAGTAAAAAGAAAACTGTCTTATAAGAAGTACACTTACACCATATTACAAATATTAATACAAATTTTATTCACAAAACAAAAACAGCAAAAATAATGTAGAAAAGTATCTACATCTACACCATGAATGGTGTCATTAAAAAGGCTGTTTGGACGTGGCCCGGAGTCCCAATTCAAACAAGTAAGTAGACAAGTAGCTATATAGTTGCATGTGGAAGCCGGGAGGCCAAGGAGAGGAGGAGTATCTCGCGTCCGACAGCACAGCTGACCGCCTCACCACCTGACGCACGATTTCGCTGTGCGCTTTTTCAAAGGTGTCGCACAGCGAAACGCGCATCAGGGGGCGAG
>WWET01000275.1:617508-642549 GCA_011038615.1 Limnodynastes dumerilii
CCTGCTGCTCCAGTAAGGTTCTGGGCACTAGGCTCTTTTAGGTAGGAGGAGTGCTTGGCCTTTGTAGTGCAGAGCATTGGGCCCTATAATTGTTAAAGGCACTAGGTCCTTACAATGTACAGGGCACTAGCTCTTTAGAATAGTTAAGAGCACTAGGCCTGTGTTGTAGCAGATAGTTAGGCCTTGGAGAGTGGATGTAGACCCAGTTTGATTAGTGGTTATTTGGCCATGCTAAATAGTGGACACAAGGCCTTTGTAGTGGATAGAGGACTTAGAAATAGAAGATCACAAGAGGTAGAAGACAGGGAGCAGATCTCAGGAGAAGGTAAACTATCTCTTGTAGATATGGTGATGGGAGAAAAGGTCAGCCAGCAAGCAGACAGCTAAGAGTTTAATAAGGAGAGGTGGACCTTGAACCTGGAGAGAACAGTGCATCTTCTATGTTCTTTAGGATCATCTAGGAACCCTGGGGTGAGGTGGGTTTGTTTTTATGTTTTAGGGCGACATTTATATTTGTTTTATTATATTTGTCATGTGTGCCCTTTTCTAATATTATATACTATTGTTGCTACTATAGCTTACTATTTTTAAAAAAGTAGCAGTGCTCTATTTGCGACTATAAAATAATAAAGAAAATGATTTGTGTGCCTCTCATACATGGACTTGGACCATTTAAAAAATAACATGTTTCTCCTAACACTTTTTTTTATTGAAAGCAAGAGGATTGTGTTAAAAGGTAAGTTCATCCTTAATAATGTTCAATAACCTATTTTCCACCCAGCGGCCTTCAGTGCCTGTGTTAGAGAACAGCAGTTCATCTCCAACACAAACAAGTGTTTGTAGAGGTGTAACTTATTACTATGTAGCAGTAGAAGTATGAGTCAATGACTACTGTAACTTAGTATAAGCAGAAAATAAAATTATTGCAAACCCCTTTCCTTTACATCTAAATAATCCAATCTAAAATAATCTTTAACCATTTAATGGTACTCAATAAACTAATTTATAATTTAGAAAAATTAGGATTTTTTGCTTGTATGTGCTGTGTTAAAAGATTTTGGATGAGCCATATATCTATATATATGGCTATATTTTATCATTTTCACAACTGCCAATCACATATGCCCAGAGCATGTGCACAACACTTTGTACTTTTATAAAGTCTCACTGATTAGTAACTGGTCTCTTTTGTTTTCTGGTCTATACACTACATTGAATTTTTTCAACTTGTTCGCGATGACATTACATTTTAAGACTTTTTTTCAAATAAAACCATATAACTTTCTTTGGATTAAGCAGATTTGGGTATTGAAAAGTTATTATTTAACTTTTCAGTACCCAGGAATAGGAAACCTGTGGCACACAGCATTGCCATAGCTGAATGCTGGTTGAGCATGATGAGACATTTTCACAATATTGGGAGTTCCACAGTTTGCCTGTTTGAGCCCTACACTGTTACATAGGGTCCTGGTGATAGCATACTTGCCACATTCTGGCTGCAAGTTACATCCCTTTCCGTAATGGTTATTTGAAGCCCCTGTATATCACTGTCATGGGTGTTGCCTTGCCACTTAGTTGCGTATTTTTTGCGAGTCTGCGCATACTTATTTCCTTCTTATCTGTGAATCCGGTTCTAGGTGTTTGTGGCAGCCATTACTGCTCTCCAAGAGATTTCCTGTTTCTGAGCAGAAGGAAGACAGAAGTACAGTAAGGGGGCCATCCTTGTGCTACCGATGAAGCAGAGATAGGATCTGATGTTGTGTAGTTTATCGTGCAGTGTATGATCAGATTAAGCAAATTTGTTTTTACTCTTCTACCCTAAAATATATAAAGAAAAAAATGCTTTCGGTCCATTTATTTATTGCGATGTTGAATCTCTAGCTTTATCATCCAGCTGCCAGTTAAATATTCAGAGTAGAAAGTTCAGTGCCATTCCACCCTCCATTAAGAGATCCATTTTTCTAATTAAGTAGCTCTAAGGTCAGTGACATGTTAGTTGTGGACATTTTCATGATATACGTACTGTATTAAGAACTCCAATTTATAAACATTTAAACAGCATATCATACTGTATTATTCATGAAACTGTTTGCCCAAGCATTCACATCCAGCTCTTAAAACTTGTGTAATAAACTTAAAGTTTTATTCCAGCCTCCAGATGCAAGCAGCCAAGCCTATATATGAATACAAGCCAAATAAATCTGTCAACAGCCATCACCCACGTAAACGATTTTTTTCCCTTCAGATATTAACTTGATGTGTGGTTTATGACAAAAGTAAAAAATTATTCATTAAGCTAACCCGACGTATATTGCCTAACTGGAAAATCACCTGCAAGAATTCTGTTTGGTTTTGTAGTTGTGTTCACAAGTAAATTTTTAACTTAATTAATTGACCGTTCTCGTTGACAAAAAAATTATGGGCTCATAATTTGTAGGGGGAAATTCATGCCAAGTGAAGGAAATAAAAAATACATCACAGTGGCCAAGCAAGTATATTAAGGGTTGAGGATTTTATTTATATTTATTTTTTTTGAAGGTCTTTGCTTTTTTTTTTGTTGAGTTAGGCCAGTGTTTGTGCAGTCTGGATTAAATATACTTACAATCCATTGCTTGCCTGAACAGCACCCGTGGAGGTCTGTGATAACAAAAGCGTGGTGAGTTATGGCATGCTGTGAAAGCAGAGCCTTGATGAGATTAAACTATTTCGGAGCACAAGTGTTTCTTAAAGCCTGATTTGTAGTTGCAAGTGGATGTTAAATCACATTTATATATCGGAAAGCATGCTTGGGAGAAGAGCACAATTACATGGCGAGACAGCTACTTTCTATTTCATTTTTATCCGGGGTTCTTCTTAGCTTTTATGTCCTTCGCCTCCCTCTCTGCTAAAAGGCTTCACCTTCAAAAGTTCTCTGCGGAGGGGCAGCCAATCCTGGCTTAAAGTAATCACTGCTCTATGTGTGTCCAGCATTGAGCATGTATTGCTATATACATAAAGTGGTTACTTGATATAACATAGACCTTGGGGCCTAAATAATTGGACTGCATTGTACATGTGGCTGCATTTAGTGGGGCATCCAACTAAATAGCTATTTACGTTAACTACAAGGCTACTACATTTTTATTATTAATGGTTACTAAAATGAACCACTTTTTGTACAGTAGCAAATAAATTAAATAAACACAGTCAATGTCTTGCATCACAGGAGTGTGAATATTCAATGATAAATATTTCTTTCATGCAATCCCTTCTCTTCATTTTAGCTAAGTTGACTCCAAAGCTTAATTTATTTGAACCAGGGCCAGAGTTATGGTGTTTGGCACCACCTGCAAGCTATACATTTTTACAAGTAACATTTAACACCAGTGACCATACATTGCAGCATCCATGTGAGTGTCATAAAACTCAGAATGTATTGTTGTAATTACAATAAAAGAAAGCATATTCTGGTGTCTACTGTACAATACAGAAAGCATTCTAGTCTCCGCTATCAGTTGAGTAACGAGGTTTGAAAAGCCCAGGTCAAATCAAAAAAATGCACCTCTTGCCCCACCCCCAGTCACCATTTACAGTGTGTGAGAAAATATTATTGGGGTGTTCTTTTACAGAAATGGCAAAGGCAGAGCAACAGGAATAAATGAATGATGTGCTAGCATTAATAATTAAAGAATATACATGCATTCATTTATACTGTGCAATATAACAGACTAGACTAGTGACTGATATTTACATAGATGAGAGGAAGGGCCACCCACTGTCATTTTTACAGATGAGAAGAAAGAAAGGCTCCTGAAAGGAACCAATGGGCATCCATAGGAACCAATGCAATGCCAACGTGACTGTCCACTAAACAATATACACTGCATCCAAGTGACTGCTATACAATACAAACTGCATCCTAGTCACCACCATGTATTAAATACATACTGAATCTTAGTGACTGCCAAACAATAAAAACTGCATCCTGGTTACCACTATACAATGCAGACTTAAAACTAGTTATACATTATTTTATAATATATATATATATTTAGACACAAGTCAAGTACCAACGCTCCACTACTTTCCAGTCACCACATTTCCATTCGTTCCATAGGAGACCTACAAGATGGGTGTGTGCCCCAACAGACTGCTCTGCTGCTTGCTATATGGTATCTAGGTTATGGAGATATGGAAGCCTCTGTTGTCCCTTCATAACTGTCATAAATATCTATATATAAACAAACTCCTTATCTTGTTCCCACTCCTGCTTCTGTGTTTCTCCCCATTGCCCTCCTCTGTATGTCTATCTGTCTCTTCTCTGTCTTGCTTTTGTGTCTCTTCTGCTCTCCTCTGCGTCCCTCTGGCCTGACCTGTTCTGTCTGTTGCCTCTTTCTTCCTCTCTTTTCTCCTGTCCACTCCCTAATCTTTATCATTTCTGTTTGTCTCTGTCTTTTCTTCCACCCTGTCTCTCCCTCTGAACTTCCTCTGCTCTGTTTGATTCTCTTCTCTCCTGTCCTGTCCTGTACATCTTCCTCCAATCTGTCCTGACTGCTCCCTCCAGTCTGCTTTTTTCTTCTATTCTCTCCCATCCTCTCCCTCCATTTGCTTTTTCTCAACTCCATAATGTCCACTCCCTCCACTCTTTCTTCTTCATTTTTCTTCCCTCCTGTCTCTCCATCTGCTTTTCCTTAACTATGTCTTGTTCACTCCCTTTGATTGTCTTCTTTTTTCGCCTGAGTCCTCTTCTCTCAATCACCAATTTGTTGTGGTAAGAGTTATGTTTGGGGCTAAGGTCATGGTTAGACTTAGGCGTATTGTAATGCTGAATACAGTAAGTGTCTGCATTACAATATGCTATCTGCCAGGTGTTGAATTAATGACAGTTAATAACAGTTAATAAAGTCGATAAATTAAACTAAATGGCCAACAGGTTAAATTTCAACATTACAACATTCAGCGTTTCATATGACACTTGTCTGTGGTGTAATATTACTTAAACTGTACTAAAGTTGCTATATGTAAAAACTGTGTACTTTTTTGTTAAATTCTTGCATCATATCATGTACCATTTTTTCTGAGCATTACTGACTGTGGAGAATCTACTGTTAGAAAAAGAAATTACTCGCTTGATTAATTTACCTAAATTGGTCCCCTATGACTAGGCCTGTAGAGGGTGTGATATGAAACACAGAAAGTTGTGAAGTCGACAGTAGGTATATTATCCAAATTTATCTCAGTTATGTTGCTATTACTTGAACAGACAATGGGATAGAAAAACGGTACATGGTCCTCTGGCAGATATTGATTATGCAGAGAATAAGCAAACCCCACTCCCCCAGTTAGATCTCTTTGAACAATTTATCAACATGCCATTGCCATTGATTCATTTTATTATTATTATTTTATTTTTAAGTAGTTATCATATAAATGTTATTTATGTTACAGTAATTAGACTTTATAAAGAAGTAACAATGTACTTTAAGTTATTCACTCACAAAGTCACAAAGACACACAAGGGAAGGACAACTGTGTGTTAGAAATTGTGTTTATATTACTGTTGCTGGAATCTGTCGGAGTAGATTTATTCTGGCCATTATTAGCTGTAACTTCTATTCTGCCAGAGGGTTCTGGCTGCCGAACATTTCTTAAGCTGAAAGTTGAATAGTCGTTTTACATATTAATGAGCAATAATGGTCAATGATGTGTTTTTTATGTTGGATACATGACTCCTATGCTATTTGACTTATTTTCTCGAAGAAGACAGTTTGGTGCTTACCAACATAAATAAATGGACCAGTTTTGTTCCAAAATGTCCAGATGGAAATAATATAAATAAATGTTTATGGAACACCGTAAAAAAGTCTTGCCTGCGTATGTAAATCAATTTTCAAATATGAACAAAGTCCTCTGGTTCTAAAACAATTTTTGAAAACTACTATAAAAATATGTCACAATTCAGTACATATTAAAGGTGTAGATGCAGTTAAATATAGATACAAGCATGTGCTGTCCCCATGTTTTTTGTACACAGTGATTTGTTTGTAAGTATGCTTGTGTTTTGCAGTCTCTCATGCATAGAAAGAGAGCACATTACAGCCCCACGGGTAAAGCTGTTTTCGTGCCCTTTTTACACTGAGTGTTTATTTAGCTAGGTATAAATAGGTAGAAACAAAAAGCTAGTGCCACACAGTCGGCTCTTTAAAATTCATCTGCATGAGCTGCATTAAGTGGAGACCTTGCTGGTACGAGTCATTAAATTCTTGTTGCATGTAACCCCTGCTTGTTGTACAAAAGGTGCACACGAACATCTCTGTGCAACATGCTGAGACTTTCTGCAAACACTGTTTCTTTAACCCTCTTCACTGCCAAAATATCTTGTAATGTATTTGGTACGAAAGATGGTTGCACTGAAAGATTTAAAATTAAGTGAAATACAAAGCGAACATTTGTAATTGAACCTATATAATCTAAATATTTGAGTGGTTCTGTTATATCATGTTAACATTTAATGGCATGAAACTCTAGTCTTCATAACAGTATTATTACATAACATTGACCTTTTACAGAGTTTAAAAATAAGAGTAAAACAAGTTGAAATATTCAGCTTAGCAAAGCCATGTTTAGGAGGTCAAATTTAATTAATTGCATTCTTTGCTTTTGCTTATTGAACACAGTTAGTAACCATCTTTACTTTTGAACTGTTGTTGAGAAATATCACCTCTTAACTCTAATACTGTTTGCAACAGATGAAATGTACTCCTTGTGCGATTCAACATTTGCCGACGGGTACTTTGCCACCATTTTGCTATGCAAAACAAAGCAGGTTTAGGTGTGGGTCTCCCCTCTATGTTTTAACCAATCAAGGCTGACAAGACTCTATTGCTGTTTACCATAAAATCAAATAACCTCATATTGGTCCCTCCCCCAAGGGCCAGATTAAGAATTGGACTGATGAGACTACAGCCCCAGGCCTCCATTTAATAATAGACACTGGTCATGCCCACTCCATAGGCCCTTGATAGCTTTTAGCCCCAGATCCTCAAGGCTCTTACTCTGGCCCTGCCTCCCCCCATCTTAGGGTAAGCAATATTACCTTCACTTAACTGTTTTTTATTAATGTAATTAATATTGATTACATTTTTGTACCACCAGATTGTACTTGGGAGAATGGTGAGTTCTGGTGTGCCTCTGTTTCCTCCCTCTCTCTCAAGGGAAGGGGAGAAAAAGAGGAATACCTCAAAAAGGGAAACCATCTGCAGAAATACTTTCACTATACTAATACATGTTATTATCACATGTTTGTATTGTGTCCTTTTCCATTATTTGTACATGTTCTACAATTAGTTTCCCATAAACAAATAATATACACATGCCAATTAAAAGAAAAATATGCAGAGCTGTGAAACATAGTATTAATTTGGCGTCCTTTTTCTTCAAATTAATAAAATCACATTATCGTTGAGCTTAGCAAAGGAACCTGACTGCAATATCCTCGCATCCTTATGATTGAACCGCTAAGCACTCCACTTCTATGGACTAAATACCAATACCTAGTGCCTACCTTAACATTTACAACTTCTGCAAATGGTAGTCTGACATTCTGTATTAGTACACATGCAGAGGGAATGACTACAAGAAATAATAAGAAGCATAAAAAGTCCCTATTACGTAGAGTCACAATTTAGAAAGTCTTGGAAATGTCATTTCACTAAGTCTGGATGGGTCAC
Organism: Limnodynastes dumerilii; assembly: GCA_011038615.1. Lineage (NCBI taxonomy): Eukaryota > Metazoa > Chordata > Amphibia > Anura > Limnodynastidae > Limnodynastes > Limnodynastes dumerilii. The sequence continues at coordinate 625,218 of WWET01000275.1, forward strand.
AATGTGTTTCCATTAGAGCACATAGACAGAATGAAAGTGTAGACAAAATTAATTCTGAACACACGTTAAAGAAATAAAAGTCAAAGCTCTGGATTAAGTCTTATAACCTTAAACTGATCCACCTGCTTTATTTACAAATGGCAATAAGATCCATAAGATTAGGGTAAATACAATAACAATACTTTAAGGATTACTTACCAATCTCTTTGTTGCCTTCCCCATTTTTCTTATTGACTTGCCCTTATAAAATGTTTAGTTCCTAAAAAGTTGTCAAAACCATACAGTGTCCTGGGAGTTGTAATTATGATATTCACTTTTACGTTGCTATGTGTTCTCAGGTTTATTTGTCTATATATACTCATACTTTATATTCTATGTTGTTTAAAATGAAAATATTCTGGTTGTTCAGTTATTTTTTGTTGTTGATAAATAGGACAGTGATGTTCCTCTATCCTATGTAGCTTTGCTTCACTTTAAAAATGAATCAATATTTTCCTCTCTATCAAAACTCAGTCTTTCTGCACATTTCAAATTTGCTACATCTGCAATGAAGAATGGTATTGCCAAGGCACAAAACGGCAGCTTTTGTATGGAATAACTCCTATTTTAAACAAGACTTTCTATGGGTTTATGTAATGTTCTCTAAGCAAATCAATCATTTCTTCATATATAGATGAACTACTTTGACTGACATTTAGTAGTTCAGAACAATCATCAGATATATAGTAAACTGGGCCCTTGCCCTTAATTCTCATTTGGCTCTCACTGTAGATGAACTGTGGACCCATTTTTACCCAAAAATACATATTTTCATTCTTCTCCATCGCCTCAAGCGAATCCTCACTGTCGCAAAGAGAGATTAAAGACAGAAGGTAGATACAAAGCTTGTAAATGGACAGGATCTTGAGCTTGGTTATAGGAAGTGAACATAGCAAAAGGTGGAGAAAAATAGACTAATCCATATTTATGAGGACTAAAAGACAATGCTGTTGGTGGACTGTAATGATTTCTCTGTATGTTTATAAATATGTATATTTAAGTGCAATATGTATAGGCAACGCTATAGTATATATTAAAAATCACACAGTATGAAACATATAAACTTCCAACTATCTATTGGGCATAATTCACACTGTGCGTGCGGGGGAATCTATGTTTACCATTTGGAAGAATGATACTTCTGAAATAAGCTTGGGGTTGCTTTCATGAGTGGGCTTCCCTTTTAGTCAGTGTGCTTCCAGAAATTTCTGTTCACTTGGGTCAGAAAATATAAGCTAGGCCCTGGATGTGGGAGTCAGAGTGGTTACAAAATCAATGCACGGATGTCTGACCAGCTGTAGACCAGCACTTGTGGATTTATGTGAGTTTTCTTGGGGATCCAGTCACATCAAACACCAGAAGCCTGGATCCAGTCCATTATCTCTAACATATCTTTAACTAAACCAAATTGCTTCTTAAATGACTCCATTCATCACTCCCCATTTTGTCGACTACCCAGTGTTGAATTTGATTTGTTTATTTGATAGACAATTTAGAGAGAATACATCGTTGACAGAAGCTCAGGCTTTATCCTTATAATAGGTTAGTTAATATCTTAATTGCCCATTTCAGCATGTTTGCTAAGTGATAAACTGGTTGCTTCCAGCATTAGATTGTGTAATAATTTGCCAATATACCACTTAAGCATTCAAACCATCAATAATTTGATGTTGTTCACTTACGCATCAACTAATTACTAATCAACTAATTAAGTACACTGTTGGATCATTGCCAGTGCAGGAGATAGCTAACAAACAATTGTGTTTAATTGGATTGAAAGCAATTTCAGAGCGCATGACATCTGATAAATGTATAATAGTTTTAAATAGAGAAATCCATAGTGAAACAAATGCATCTATTTTGGACCCCTGAGAGTGAATGAGGCTGATTACTATCAATGTTTTATAAGGTATACAGCCTGAAGAGAATGGAGAACATATGACTTGCCTAACCACTAAATGTTTTACAAACTATCTTCTGAGACATGTTCTTTTGACCAGTCCAATTACCTTTAGATCTGGGCAGTAGCTGCTGTGTGCCCTGTTCTGACATTTGCTGACTTTTTATACCGCTTTGTTAAACCACTCCTTGGGGATCTTTCTATGTTGCAGGCTCCTTGCTAAGCAGCAGCAGAATTACAGCTTCCTTGCCCGATGTGAACTCCTGGAAGTCACTTTAAGGGCAGATCTGTGTTGTTTTAGCACATTGTCTGCATGTCCAGATGTATCACAAGATAAAATGTTACACTGTTTACACTTTTCTCCTTCCCTCCCTACCTCCCACCTTTTTTTTTTGCAGACTGGGTCATGTAATGAAATTGTGTTGTTAGAGGCCTTTGTGAGACAGGATCTGGTCTGCTTTGGGAAGAATATCTCACTTTCTGCTATTAAGACAATGATACTGTCAATGCAGTCCTGGCTTTATAGGTTACTTGTGTTGACTGTTTTATCTCTTTACACCTACAATGTTATGTGATCACAAAATCAGTTATTGGTAGTCATTCCTATGATATCTGTTATATGTTGTCAGTCATTTAACCCATCAAAAGTGGGGAGCCAATAGCAGATCATGTGTCCATCACTTGCATGGATATCTACCAGCTGGACCCTACCTTAAAAATTCTTATCCAATTATACTTAAAATGGTGAAGGTGAAGGATTGAAAAAATCCCTATTGGTCAGTCCTACAAATTCCCACCTATACAGCACATTAAAATAATAAATCCCTCAAGCTTGCAATAATACCATACCATCCTGTGGGAAGTATCTAAAGTCTGGATTGAGTGGATTTGCATTGCATTCATACAATTAGATGCCTGTGAAATAACAAAGCGGACATTTTCCGATTCAGCCACATGGAAAACAAACACTTGTCGGAAGTCTGAATTCAGACCTATGTTGCATTCACTTAGTTGTGTTCTAATGTATCCTGTAAAGCATAAGTTTGTTTTATGTGTGTTAAATCTTTTCCACGCTTTAACTGGTTGTTGCTGAAATGTACTTGTGTGTCTAAAGCGGCATATAGAGGACAGACAGATTGAGGAAATGTAAGAGCCAGAAAGAACGACCGAGAGGTGCCTCTGTCAGTCAGATGCCAAGTGTTTGAGAAGCGCAGAGTCTGCAGCATGTGAAATGTTTGTCAGCCTGACAGTTGGGGCCCAAAGAGCTGCCTTCTCCCCGAAAGCAAATAAACTCAGTCTTGTTTCTTTGCTTTTAACTTGCACATTTCACAGGCCTCAGATTGGAAGCACTATTAATAACCTTCAGTGCGTGGTGACAAGCTTGATTCCAGCATTCAGCACGCTGGGAACCTGCCAAGCGTCGTAAATGCTTGCTTTAATCTGCAACTACAGCAATACTCCATTTGCATCTTAAATGGATGACACACTAGCACCCCCTTCTGCTGACAGGCTAAGGTTTCAGCTGGACCAGTTTCCCTCACACTCTCTCACATTGCAGGCTTATCTTACTTTGCTGTAGACAAGGTCCATCTGTGAGTTACCTTTTTGTAAGGGATAAAAAACCTTCTGTGACTCTTAGCCCAACTTTCTGTAGCCGTTATTGTTCTAAATGCAATAAACTAATGGTCTTGTTGAAATTGGTATTACCAATAGTTTTTTGTATATTATATATTTACAAGATTGATGTGTAAAAAGATGTTTTGAATGTTAAGGAAAGTTATTTATTAAAACAAACGAATTTATCTGAACAATCATACACATGCCTAGATTTAATAATAAAACATGAAATCCAGCTTATTGTATTTTCACAGTCATTCACAATGACAATAGTATTTAAATATCACAGGGTTAGTTCAAAATATCTATTAAAAACACCCTAAACAACTCCTGAAGGAGAACAGAAGAATATAAATGTAGGTTACAAACTGGGACATAGTTACTGGTGGTCCATATTTAAAAATTGAGTTTTAGGGAATGTCATAATCTCTTATCCACCAAATGCAAATTACATTTCTATATATTAGACATGGCAGATTTGACTATTTCGTAGGTGGATGGTTTACGGGTAAGCTAATGTAAACGCCCTCCCCCACCGCCAATTGATAATGATGCCTCTAAAGGTTTGTTAAGTCCACAATCCCACCAACATCATTTTAAGATGAACGGCACACTTCCTGCTCCATTTGAAGTAGTGGGTGACCCTTTATCAGTTGCATTCCCTGCATAGAATGAGGGATTTCTGAGATAGGGGCATCCGAAAGTTCTCTTTCGGATGTCCCTATTTCGAATACCCCTCCATTTTAGATTATTTTTTTCAGAATGGGTGAATATGCCGTGACATACTCACCTATTCCTTTTTGAAAACACCACTGCCGCTACCGCAGGACCCGCACCATGGGAAAGGTGAGTAACCTCTCCAGGGTTAGGGTCAGGCTGCGGGGAAGGGAGGGTTAGGGTCAGGCTGCAGGGGACAGAGGGATAGGGTCAGGCTGCGGGAGATGGAGGTTAGGGTCAGGCTGCAGTGGAGGGAGGGTTAAGGTCAGGCTGCAGGAGATGGTGGTTTAGGGTCAGGCTGCGGGGAAGGGAGGGTTAGGGTCAAGGTACTGGAAGGGGAGGGTTAGGGTTAGAATTAGGGGAAGGGTTGGGGTAGTTTGTGATATCAGTAAAGAAAGACAAAATGGGAGGGCAGAACTAACAAACTTCACAAAGAGCTTAATTTTGCCACATAGCTTTTCCTACTTAATTTAATATATATATTATGTTATAGAATTGGGCAGCATGGTGGGTCAGTGAGTAGCACATGTGTCTCACAGCACTGAGGTCATAAATTCGATTCCCCGACCTTATCTATGTGGAGTTTGTATGTTCTTCTCGTGTCTGCATGGGTTTCCTCCGGGTGCTCAGGTTTCCTCCCATACACCAATAGGGTTAATAAATTAAGTGTGTGTGTGTGTTATGAACCTTAGAATGTAGCTCCAATGGGGCAGGGACTGATGCGAATGTTAAATATTCTCTTTAAAGCGCTACATAATCTGATTGAATCTAAAAACCTGTTCATAAATAAATAATAAATATTGAATTCAACTTTTCCTTTTAGGAGGCCTATCTGTGATGAGCCAATATACTTTGATAAAGGATTTGCAGAATGATATGGAGAAAGAATTATGCTGTACAAACTGTTAAGACTTTGTAAAAATCATGGAATACTCCCATTGTTTATTTGTACTGTTTTACTGCTCATAATTAGATCAAATTGCTGTCAGCTGGCAGTACTTTGTTAGTGGCCAGCAGCTGGCACTGTCATCTAATAATATAGTGTGTGTGATATGCTTAGTCGGTAATAATTTCATAAACTTCATATAGCATCCCTCATATCTTTGGCATTAAATACACTATTGCTCTCCTCACTCCCCCCCCTTTCCAAAGTCTGCCCCCTTCCTCAAGACTTAGGGAAACAAAAGCTCATTTGTTATTACATGCTCTCTGTGCTACACTGAAACAAATCAATCTCAACTTCTCAGAGGTCTTGTGATTATGTGTGTGTAAAGACTTTGTGGGCCTTTGATCTTGAAAATTCATTTAATCCTCTTCCTAAGTCAGTGCCGCTTCAGGCTGTTTAAACAGCAGCAAAGGGTGGGGGGGCTTGGGAGGAAAAGGGATACCTTCATAACTACTTGGGTACCTTTTATTTAAACTCACTAATTCGTATATTACTTGCCATCTTATCTACGGCTAGAAACTTTTTAGCTTTGAGAAGAAGCATGAAGTAAAAGGGTAAAGAGGCGGCATATTTGCTAGAGGAAATGGGTCCAGGAGGTGAAATGATCTTTAAGTGAAAATGTTTGATCAGTGAGCAGAAAAGGATAGCGTTGCTTCATGCTCATAGCGACCTGGATCAGGAGAGCCTTTGATGGAGATCTTTGATGCTTAGCAAGGGGTCTTTTATACAGAGAATAGTGTTGCCCCTTGGTGGGTGGGAATGTTAATAATGTGGCAACTTAGCAAGATTAATTGGGACAGACATTTTTGGATTTAACTTAGACAAGGGAACAGGATTCTGGATCTAAGTTAGATAAGGGAAGGGGGTAAGCATGGAAGCATGGCAAGTTTAAAAGGCCTGTGATCTGTCAGCTGAAAAAAAATTAGTCATTGCAAGTGGAAGCCAGATTAACCAAACTTTCACAGTTTAAATCTGAAATGGAAGGGGATATTAAAATGTGTTTGGGAGAGAAATAAGTTTTTACTTTGATTACACATCAAAATAAACCCCCCTTTGTTATAGACATCTTAAATTCTCTGTATCTCTTATTTACATTGGGCTGTGTTGATAATATATATGACATAAAATATTTTACATCTCTTCCCTATGTATTCTTCACAACATTTGTTACTATAATAGTAACTCTCCTGCAACTTGCTTTATGGAACCAAAAAGGGTTGGGCTTCTCAAGATGTAGCTATTCCTAACACAGTCTCTGTTCTGACATAGGGGTAGATCCTGAACTACGTACGCTAGCGTAATTACGCTAGGCGGTGACGTAAAAACGCTGTTTTGTATGTACTGCACGTGCACACGGCAGATGTTTTGCCACATAAGTTTGAACGTACGTACCAGCCTCGTATCAACAGCGTAACTATGAACGAAGGGGCGTGACAGCCATACGACACCCGGAATTGCGCTTCGGAGGCGGGCTGAGGCATTTAAATCATACAGTATGGGCGTGCTTAGGCACTTACATACGTGAAGCCTTTACGTACTTAAGTAGTTACGCTTTGAAAAGTTAAGGTAGGGTTTGGGAAGCGTAAAACGGCAAAAGTACATATGGCCGAGGGGTGTGCTTAGGGGAGTGCATAGTAAATACGCTACGCCTTGAAACGTAATGGAAACATTGGTCTGGATCCGGCTCATCATTTTTATATAATAGCAAATAATATATGCAGCTTATAAAACAAAGGTGGGCAGCATTAATATATTTACTATGTACTGAGCATCTTTTTTCAGACAACTTCTTTTAATAATTTCTGTTAATGATTTACTCACCTGTTACATGCCATTCACAGCCACAATTGCTGTACATTAGATAGCATGTGTTGAAAACAGGCAATCTATGAGCTCATTAATTATTATTATTTTTTTTTTTTTTTTCATTTCTCAGCATTGTAAGTTTGTAACTTTATCTGCACATTTTTACATCATTTTAGATATCTATTTAAATGGCTCATAGCATGACAGGTTTGTCCTACTTCTACAGTTTAGTTTTTTACTGATTAAGGACCATATTCACCACAAAAATTGTTTACAAAGATACATGCGTAGTGTTATGTGTGCATATACTGCGTATGTGCTGTACAAAAAAACACGCGTGTAATCCAGCAAGGAAAGTGTTCCGCATGTGTTCATAGAGGGGCATGTACATAATGCAAATCGGCAGCACACGAACTATTAATGTATAGTAGAGTTACGAGTGAAGCACAAGTGTGTGGGCCATACGTACAAACCCATACGTACGGAAAAAGCTATGGTAGGCCTTTACCACTTAACTTGTCCGCATGGTTTGTTGTGAGCCTATGCATCTTGCCTTTCTGTTTGTTGAGCCTACACCTCTTCCTCTATAGTTTCTATTTCTGTTTACAATAAATCCAAATATAAACAACACTTAACATGTGAAAAATAATTATAAAAAAATGTTTAGTGACATATAAAACAATACTCATAATTATAAATACATAATGATAGATTATTATAAATATTGCACAATTAATTTGATTAATTTATACCATTATTATAATTACTACTTTAAGAAGACAAAAACACACCTTTACAATACTCAATATAACATGCTTATAACAAAATATTTAATAAATATATACAGATACAAAAAAGGCACTCTCAATTTAGAAATACATGATATATGACCAGGGCCGTCTTTTCCACTGGGCAGTTTGGGCTAGTGCACAAGGGCCCCACACATCAAGGGGCCCTTCAACAAAGCCCAGTACAAGTTTTGGCACTAGCCCAAACTGCCCAGTGGAAAAAACGGCCCTGTCTATTGTCTCTCCCCTCCTGCTGCTTCTGTTTAGATCATTCTGCTGGAAGCTGCAGAGGAGAGAGGAGGGACTAAGACACTGAGCTCCCTTAATCACTCATTCGCTTTGCTTGCTGTCTGTCAAGTGAGTGAATGAGTCAGAGCAACATCAGACAAGATCTCCCAGACAGCCTCCACGATGCAGCCTCGAGGAGCAGATAAAAGTGAAAGTAAAATGAAGAGGAGCCTGAACCGGAGCAGAGAAGAGAGAATAGAAAAAAAGCATCTGCAAAGTCAAGGTAAGTTATAAATAAGTTCAACATTCCAGAATATATGGTGTAATAAATCTGTATTACAGTCACAGTAATAATTGTATTGCTGGAGAACAGATCTTTGGTTAATGATTGCTGTGATTGCTCTTAGGATGTCTGTATTGACAGCAGTGTGACATCTATTTCTGGTAGCTTTATTATTTTACTATTTGTCTTTTCTTGGTCAGTAATCACTACTGCACCTGTGTATCCTGCTACAAATGTTATCTCTTTTCAGACTTTGTAATCTTTACTGTAACAGTGATACACAGGAGACACAGGGGGGCTGGAGAGACATGATGGTGAACTGGGGTGCTGGAGACACATGATGGGGGGCTGGAGTGACATGATTTGGGAATACTGGGGGACTGGAGACACATTATAGGGATACTGGGAGCTGCAGAGATGATGGGAGGGCTGGAGTGACATGATTTGTGAATACTGGGGGGCTGAAGATACAGGGATACAGGAGCTAGGGAGACATAATGGGGGGTTGGAGTGATGTGATTTGGGAATACTGGGGAGACATTTTTATTCCTGTGAATGGGTGGGTGCATTGGTTTGCCCAATTCTGTTAAGTCAGCCCTGTATATGAGGGATTGCAGAGACCAGAAACAGAATCCACAGAAGAGACTTGGTTTTGACGCTGCATGGCGTACTAAAAGGCACCCACTTGATTGGCTAGTTCATGTAAACAGGATACTACCTGTCCAATGGTAGCCTAGTAGGGCTCGAGTCTGTCTGCTAAGGTAGGCAGTGTCCCCTGGGGTTTTCCCCGGTTGGATTCATTTGGCCAGAACAAACTGTCACGGCTATGGGAATTTGTGAATCCGTCTCAAGAGCCAAAGGAGTGAGTTAACGAGCAGGAGGAAAGTGGAAACCAGCTGGTTTAATAAAAGGTTGTTGCTTGAGATACAGGACAAATAATAGTTGTCAGCAGAGCAGTGCCGGATAATGCCGGCTAGTATCAGGTAACGAAATGTTCAAGAAACAGATAGTGCAGGACCGGCTATGCCGGACTGGAGAAGCAAATCAAATGTCTAACAGTAGTGGAGCGGAACCGGACAAAGCTGGACTGGGATAAATGAACACATGTACAGAAGGCAGTAGAAGGGGGACCGGACTGTGCCGGGCTGGAGTGAGTAAGCAAATGTCCAGGAAGGCAATAGAATAGGAACCAGACTATGCCGGGCTGGAGTGATTGAGCAACTGTATTGGACTGAAGCGTAGAAGTCAGGACTGGGCTGGAGTGCTGGCAGTGCCGGGCTGGAGTGCTGGCAGGACCGGGCTGGAGTGCTGGCAGAACCGGACTGGAGTGCTGGCACGACCGGACTGGAGTGCTGGCACGACCGGACTGGAATGCTGGCAGGACCGGACTAGAATACTGCCAGGACCGGACTGGAATGTTGGCAGGACCAGACTGGAATGTTGGCAGGACCAGACTGGACCAGGAGTTACCAGGATCAAGACTGGAGCAGGATTCACCAGGAACAGGAATCACCAAGATCAGCATTTACCAGAATTTACAGGAGAACCAGGCACCTTGGATAAACAAGTTGTTCTGGCAACGATGAGAAGATGAACAGTGTTTAAATAGCGCGCCCTGCGTACCGATTGGCTGGAGGACTGGAACAGGTGAGTTCTCATTGATGCTTCAGGGTCACATGGCAGAAGCAAGATGGCGACGCCCATGATCCGGAGCTCTGCGGCACTTGGCGCCAGAACTCCACGCGGGATGATGGGAGAAAATGCAGTGTTTCAGACTGGTGAGTATTGGAGACTGTCACTATGTTAGTGACAGTTTCCGTGGCCCTAGACCCCGGGACCGCCGAGAGAGAGCCGCAGACGGCCGGAGCGGGTATGTGCGGTACTTGCCACCGCGATATGTGACACCGCACTTCTGCATAGACTCTACTCTTACTTATTTGTTCTGCCATGGCTTCTTTATAAAATGAAACTTCATTTTTGTCGTGATCACAGTACTATTTACTGCACCTTATGTATTTTCTTTACCTTTGTGATCACATGACTTTTTTTCAGTTCTCAGCACTTTTCACCACTATTTATTCTCTGCTGCAGGCATTAGTTCTCAGGTGTACCTCATTAACTTGAGCTCACTCATCAGCTGCTCTATTTAAATCCTCCACTAGCCTCCCCTCTCTGTCAGAGCAACAGGAAACCTTGCCTGCTGATTTAGTATCCTCGAGTTCTCTCATGTTTTCTGGCTCCCTGGTTCCAGGTCCTGACTCCAGTCCTTGGTTCCATTTCTCCGGTCTTCGGTTCCTCCATTCCAGTGACTTTAGTTCCAGCTTGTGCCTCTGGTGTCAATATCTCCAGCATTCTGCTGTCTTCCATTATTCATTGCCTCAGTAGTCACTCCTACGCTACCTCCTGCAACCCTTGGTTACAGCCAACCATCTTGGAGTTTGTGCGCTTGTCCAGAGGGCCGTGATCTGCCACTGGCCATCCCAACCATCGGCTCTGGTGAACCCCAGGTTTGCGGTTAGACCAGCGCTGAGTCCAGTGCATGACAAGTTTTCACTCTGATTGAGCTAATGGCAAGTTAGCATGCATTCCTAAAAGGCTACCAGCACAGATCTGAATACTCATTATCTAGGAATCCGTGCTGGTAAACTTTTCAAAGGCGGGGCGGGTAGGGGAGGTATTTAAATCTTAGAGTAAGGTCTTTGTTAAGGCCTTAAATACTATCCTTACTTAGGCACTGTCAGTGGGGCCAGTGAGCACATTTCAAGGTAGGGTCCAGAGGGCGTAGTCACACACCACCAAAAGACCTTATCTATAGCAGCAGAGTTCTGGATCCAACCCATTATGTGCAGCTCGCTTGAAAAATGTATTTATTTATTAAAAGGTTTTTATATAGCGTTATCAGATTACATAGCGCTTTACAGAGAATATTTCACATTCACATCAGACCCTGCCCCATTGGAGCTACATTCTAAGCCCCCTAATGCAGACACACACACACACACACATACATACACACACACACACACACACACACACTAGACAAGGGTTCATTTATTCAGCAGTCAATTAACCTACCAGCATGTTTTTTTGGAGTGTGGGAGGAAACCAGAGCACCCAAAGGAAACCCACACAGACATGGAAAGAACATACAAGCCCCACACAGATAAGGCCTAGTCCGGGAATCGAACTCATAACATCAACGCTGTGAGACACAAGTGCTAATCATTGAGCCACCATTTATATTCAAAACTATATTAGGGAAAAGAAGGTGAGATCTGATACAGTTTTGCCTGCAAAAGGAATGTAATCTTATATGTACTAATGTGCACAGTTCCAGGTATTGAGGTCTGTAGGAGTAGCATTTGTGTCTGGTGCACACTATCTGATCTGCAGAAAAACCCCTCTACTACAGCTGAAAGATTGTCATATCATAGGACAGAAAAAATAACTTAAGTACATTAGGTAAGGGACACTCTTCTGTAGGTTCAGACAAACGCCCCAACCATCATCTATTTGCTCATCAGCTACTTACCACCCACTAACAATATTGCTTGCTCAGTTTCATATGTCTTTTTACCAGTCCGTGTACACCATAGTTAAAAAGCAAACTCTTGCTCTTCATGGCAGTTCACCTTGTTCTACCTATTCTGCAATAGTCTGAATTAGGTGTCAGACTCATGCAAGTCTGTATGGGTGTGTTTATGTATGCTCTGACCATACATACAGCAAAACTTGCTCTACATTACCTCTTTGTAGTTATGATCTGGGACCACAGTCTTTAAAATAATTCCAGATGTGTATTGTCCTTTTGGGGAATATACATATCAAGCTTAGGCGTCTATAATAAAGCAACCTCAAAAAAAAAATCACAATTCTTGCGAAGCTGACACTGTGCATCTTCCGGTCCAAATGCTTTCTTAGGTAATAGCTGTGGCAGTTTTAGCCCCCACTTTTTCTTCTCATTATACCCAAACCAAGCTGTATGGCCACTGATACTTCCACTACCTTTAGTGTTCACCATACCTTTTAAACTGTAAGTTGGTTTGGGCAGAATCATCTATACCGTATATGTTGATCTATGAAGTAGTAGTTTGTAACATGGTCTAGGGTAGGACCGGATCCAGACCCCCACACATTTTCCATACGTGCAGGGGTCTGTATGTCCGAGAGAGAGAGGGGAGTGCACGCCACCTGTCACTCCCTTCTCTCGTGCGGGCTTTATGGCAGCATAAGCTGCCATAAGCCTGCATTAACTCAGTAGTGCGGATCAGCAGTCCATACAACCGCTGATCTGCAGCACTATGGGAGCCCCCTCCCACACTGTACACTTTGCATGCTTCCCCCCCGCCCACTCTAACGGGCGGAGGGAAAGCACAACCATTTCCTTTACAAAGTATAATTATTATTCTTTTTATTGTTTTAGTATGCTACCATCTTTTCAATAAAGGCTTCTGTATTATATGTTCTGCTGAAATCCACACTTATTACCATTTTCTATACCCTGCTTATCATCTTTTGGACTAACACCACTTTGTTGGAAAAACAAAACAGTGGGAATTTTAGTAAACTTTGGTATCCTTTTTTAAATTTTTTATGTTTCTTTGTCCTTTTTTCTGGGCTTGTTTTTATTTGGCCTAGCTCCATGTGCATGCAGCAGGGGTTGAAGATAAAACCTTTGCAGGAGAAAAGGGGCAAGTGGGAGTGTCTGCCACAGCTATGAGATTATAGAGGCATTGATGGTGGGGTAGTATGAATGAGTAACTAACTATGTGAGAACGGGGAGGGATGCTGCAGAAACTACTAGCTAATTAGTCACAGTGTTTGATGCTTTGGAGGCCTTTTTAGGCTTTAACCATTTTTGAGAGTCAATTGCATACCTCCCAACATTTGAAAATTGGAAAGTGGGACAAAATTTTCACAGCATGGTAGAGGGGGTGTGTCTTGTACCACCCAGTGGATGTGTCCAGGGTATTGGGTGTGTCTTGCACTGCCCAGAGGTGTCTGCCCTTTATTTTTTGCCCAGATCCATATGTCTGGCCCTTTTTATATGTCAAGTCTCCATATTGTCTGCCCCTTATTACTTGTCCAGCCTACATATATCCGCCCCTGTTTTATTGCCCAGCCTCCAAATGTATGCCCCCACTTGTCCAGTCTCCATATTTATACCCTCACTTGTCCAGCCTCCATATTTATGCCCCCCCTTGCCCCGCCTCCATATTTCTCCCACCCTCCATATTTATGCTTGTCCAGCATCCATATTTATGCCTTCACTATTCCAGCCTCCATATTTATGCCCCCACTTGCCCAGCCTCCATATTTATGCCCCCACTTGCCAAACCTCCATATTTATGCCCCCACTTTCCCAGCCTCCATATTTATGCCCCTCTTGTCCAACCTCCATAGTTCTGCCCCTCTTGTCCAACCTCCATTGTTCTGCCTCTCTGTTCAGCCTCCATAGTTCTGCCCCTCTTGTTCAGCCTCCATAGTTCTGCCCCTCTGTTCAGCTTCCATAGTTCTGCCCCTCTGTTCAGCCTCCATAGTTCTGCCCCTCTTATTAAGGTCTTTCTTACCTGGTTCCTTCTGCTTCCTTCCTCCACAGCTCCCACGCTGTCTGTCCCTTTCCTGACGGTCATGTGTCCACGTAAGCAGCGCTGGTTACACAGGGCTGCTACGGAAGCCCTGTATGACCAAATCTCTTTCTATGAATGACTGTGACCACCACTGTCATTCATAGAGACTGATTTGGTCATACAGGGCTCCCAAAGCAGCGCGCGGGCTCCATTCACAAAAAAAAAATCCTTTGTCCCGAGAGTCTCTTCTCTCTGGACAAGGTGTCAAGCGGGCGGGACAGACCATTGGGAGGTATGCAATTGGGGTGTCACAGTACCCGCAAGAAATGAATCTCTCTCTTGCCTGTGTCATGTTGGAAGCACTATTCATGACTGACAGTTCTTCTAGACTTACTTGCAGGACTCTAGGTGTGGGTACAATGGGCCTGATCCAGACCTACGATGTAGCGCTAAGAGTACTAATGCTCAGCGTTACATCGTGGGCCTCCCCCTGACACTCCCCCTGCCCTATCGTATTTAAACTCCCTTACATCGGCTGAAGGCTACCCTAACCTCAGCCAGCGTAAGGGAATGTAAATAAGGTGGGACGGCAGCGTTACTACGATAACACCGCCCTCCCAGCCTCATTACCCTCCCTCCCCCCGCCTCCCTGCACTAACCTCAGTGTAGTAACGCTGGGGGACGCCCCTCCAGAGTTATTACGCTGGTGCTACGGACGCCAAATCCACTTTATTATTTTATCATTGTTATTACTGTATTATTCCTATATTTGGATATTAATTTACCTACCACTCATATTGTATTTATACTGACCTGGGCACCTGGGCAGTGACATCACCATATCTAACTGCCCAGGTGCCCTCCACATCTATCACCTTGACCTCTCTGTTTGACATCCTCACTCATCCCCCCCACATCATGACTTGCAGCTCACATATTCTTAAACCTACACCCTTTATCACTCCCTCACCAGCTCCCTGTCCCATTCCCATCTAAACCCCCCCGCCCTTGCCCTCACCCCAATCCCCCCCGTCCTCGCCCTCACCCCAATCCTCTTCCCCCTCCAAGCTCATCCAACCCTGCCAACCTCATCCACATTTCCACTCTCCACACCCTCCCCTTCTCTTGCGCTCTCTGGAACACGAGATTCATCTGTAACAAGCTCCCAGCCATACATGATCTGTTCATTTCTAACTCCTTTAACCTCCTAGCTCTCACCTAAACATGGCTCTCCCCCACTGACACCACCTCACCCCCTGCTCTGGCCTATGGAGGTCTCTCCTTCTTCCACTCTCCCAGAGCCGGCAACCTCATGGTGGCGGCTCCGGCCTGCTCTTCTCTCCCTCATGCACTTTCCGCACTATCCCTCCTGAGCCCTCCCTCATCTTTTCTTCTTTTGAGGTCCACTCTATCCACCTTTTACGCCCCCTAGACCTCCACATTTCTGTAATTTACGGTCCCCCAGGCCCTTGTTCACAGTTCTTGTTGCCTGGCTCACCAACTATCTCTCCTCTGACCTCTCTTCTATTATGTTGGGTAACTTCAACATCCTTGTTGATAACCCCTCCACACTCCAGCACCTCTAAACTGCTATCTATTTCCTCATCCTTTGGCCTGACTCAATTGACCACCTCCCCTACCCACATACAGGGTCATTCCCTTGACCTAGTCTTCACACACTGCTGCACTCTGATTGACTTCTCCATCTCTCCTTTTCCTCTCTCTGGCCACCACCTCCTCTCCTTCTCCCTCTCCTGCCTCCCCTCCCCCAAACCCAAACTCATTCTCACCAGACAGAATATCAGCACCCTCAACATCCCCGCCTTTTCCTCCTCCCTTGACCACCTCCTCTCCCCCGTTATCTCTCTCTCTTGCCTCAACCAAGCAGCATCCCTCTACAATACCACCCTCTCCTCTGCCCTTGACTCTGCCTTTCCGCCTTCTTCCATCTTCCTTCGCCACTCTACCCAGCCATGGCACACTCAGATCACTCAGCTTCCTAAAACAATGCTCTGCTGAGTGTCTGTGGCGCAAATCTTGCTGCCTTGCTGACTTCCTCCACTTTAAATTCATCCTTTACTCTTACTGCTCTGCCTTTGCCCAAGCCAAGCAAATTTTCTTCAAATCTCTCATGATCTCCCAAGCGTCCAACCCCCGTCGCATCTTCGCCACCTTTAACACTCTCCTCTCCCCTTCCACGCTTTCCATCCCACCCTCTATCTCTGCTTCCAACTTTGCCTCCTATTTCTCATCCAAAATTATCTCTATCAGAAATGACATCTCCTCCAATCTGCTCCCCCCATCTCTCCCCAATTCTCCACCACCCCTTCTATGCAATCATCATGAGTTTTCTTCTTTCCATCCTACGACTAGTAATGAAATTCATTCCCTATTAATATCCTCACCACTCTCAACCTGCCTTGTGGACCCTATTCCCTCACACATTTACAAACACCTCTTTCCCACTGCCTGCTCCCATCTATCCCACCTTTTCAACATTTCCCTCTCATCTGGTATCTTTCCTTCCTCTTTTAAGCATGCTCTTGTCTCTCCTATTCTCAAAAAATCTAATCTGGAACCTACATCCCCCTCCAGCTACCGACCTATATCCCTTCTCCCCTTTGCCTCAAAACTACTTGAGTGCTTAGTCTACCAACGTCTCATCAGCTACCTTACTGACAACTCTCTCCTGGACCCCCTCCAATCTGGTTTCCAGACCCTTCATTCCACTGAGACTGCCTTTACCAAAGTAACCAGTGATCTGTTATCTGCCAAATCCAAGGGCCACTACTCCATCCTCATCCTTCTTGATCTGTCCGCTGCTTTTGACATTGTTGACCATCCTCTTCTTCTTCAAACACTCCGCTTTTTTGGTCTCACTGACACTGCTCTCTCCTGGTTCTCCTCCTATCTCTCTGACCGCACCTTCTCTGTTTCCACCCCTAGCTCATCTTCCCATCCCTCTCCGCTCCCTGTTGGTGTTCCCCAGGGCTCTGTCCTTGGCCGGCTCCTGTTCTCCCTCTACACCTCCTCATTGGGTAACCTCATCAACACCTTTGGTTTCAACTACCACCTCTTTGCTGATGACACTCAAATCTACCTCTCCTCCCCTGACCTCCACCCCTCTATTCTGTCTAAGATTTCCGAGTGCCTGGCATCCCTATCCACATGGATGACCAAACGCTTCCTCAAGCTGAATATGGATAAAATGGAAATTATTGTTTTTCCTCCCCCTAGGATTTCCACCCCACCCTCCATCATGATAACCATGGTGACACCTCTGTCTCCTCCCCTCCATCATGATAACCATTGGTGATACCTCTGTCTCCTCATCCCCTCAAGTTCGCTGCCTAGGTGTCATCCTTGACTCCTCCCTTTCCTTTATACCACACATCCGCCCTCTCTCATTCTTGTCGTTTCCACCTACGCAACATTGCA
>WWET01000275.1:642620-661483 GCA_011038615.1 Limnodynastes dumerilii
GACTACTGTAACCTCCTCCTCATAGGTCTCCCGCTCACCCGTCTTACCCCCCTTCAATCTATACTCAATGCTGTTTCCAGGGTCATCTTCCTCTCACGCCGCTCTACCTCGGCCTCTCCTTTATGTCAAACCCTTCACTGGCTTCCTGTTTGCTTCAGACCTCTCTTTAAACTCCTTACCCTCACCTTTAAGGCCATCTCATCATCCACTGCTCCCTACCTCTCTTCCCTCATCAACATGCACATCCCTTCCCGCCCTCTCCGTTCTGCTAACCAGTGCTGTCTGATCTCTTTACTGATCACCACATCTCACGCCCATATCCAGGACTTCTCCCGTGCTGCACCTCTGCACTGGAATGACCTTCTTTCTTCAGTCAGACTCTCCCCCACATTGCAGGTCTTCAAGCGTTCACTCAAAACGCACCTGTTCAGGCTAGCCTACCCCTCCTTCATTTAACATCCACACTGCATCCTTCATCTATCCCTTCTCTTCCTTCCCACTCTGCTCCGCTCACACCAACAGTCCACTTCCTTCCCTCTCCTTATGTTTACTGTAAGTTCTTCCCTCCCACATAGTGTGTAAGCTCGCGTGAGAAGGGCCCTCCATCCTAGTGTTGTTCCTTCCTCCGCCACTCCCTCCTCACTTTGTACCCTCTTGTCCCACTCTGCTACCCTTTTACCCAATCTCCACCTCTCCCTCTCAACCTGTCACTGCGCTCTATTCTCTGCTAACTGATCTTCCAAGCTTGACACCACACATTTTGCCTTGCGTTCTGTCGTTGCTTCACTTAATTGTTTTTCTGTGATATTTTTATAGTCCTATTGTATTTAATATATACTATGCTGTTCATCCCTACCCTGTATGTCTTTACTGTATTTTGTTGTATTTTGTACGGCACTGCGGACACCTTGTGGCGCCTTTTAAATAAACAATAATAATAATAAAAAAAAGTGTACATAGGCTCAATTACTTTTAGATAGGCTTTACAGGTGAAATGAGAGCATAGGAAAGAGCAATAATTTATTGCTCACATTTGTGTTCATTTATTCCAGATGTTGCCTAAACTTTGCCAGGCATGCACCAGAGCTAGAACTTGTCGTTCAGTAATGACAGTATTTATTCTGAGATTACCAGTTCTGGATTCCACTTTCAACGGTATTTCAGGCCAGTATCTCAGGACATTGCTTAGGGGTTTATATTTTATTTTGTCTCACGACACACAGTGATACAATGAAAAACTTACATATGCCATGCAGATGTCTTATGTTTTATTTGCTCCACAGTTGCCATAATAGATTGGAACTTTGTGCTATGCACTAAATTGAATACTCCTCATAAAGTCTTACCATATTTTGTCTTTGATTTTTCACACTGTGATCTATTTCAATTGGTTTATCTGTAAAAGGCTAATTGATGAAGGAAGGAGCCCTGATGTAACTCATCTAAAACTTTCTTAGTAAAGGGCAAATGTAGCACACAAATTAAATTAAACTATATATACTAATAAGTAATAATCTTGAGCCATATTCAGTTTGAAAATTAGTGGAAACAGGAGGTACTTTAAACCTGGAGAAAATAATGTTGAAATTTAAAAGTATCAAATAATTTTTTTTTCTTTTACACAGGGAGAACACTTTTCTTTTGCCTATTTCAAACATATACTGACAGCTAAAAAAGCTGCAATCTCGAAATTCAGGGGTTCTTGACCCCGTAAAGTACTCCCAACAGTGCATGTTTTCTAAGTCTCCTAATAATCACAAGTGCTATAATGAGTACCACCCGTGAATCTTTTAAAATATGTCAGTCACTGATTATCACACCTGTGCTGCAGCAAGGAGACCTGGAAAGCACTGTTCATGGTACTTGAGGACAGGATTGAAAACCCCTGTCCTACATCCCAAAATTTCTCCTTTTCCATACTTTCCTGTTAAATTGTTAGTCTTGAAGACCTGATTGCAGCAAGTAATTAATGGGGAATAGAATATATAGCATATGAACTGTAACATGGTGTCTTGTAGGTACAATTGACAAACTATTCAATTTGAATGGTTCGTTCATATTTTTTCCCTTTACTGAAGTAAAATCTCCACATACCAAGAAAAAAACCATTATGGGCCTGATTCAGAATTAAGTGCTACATCCCTTATACAAGAGTACAGGAGTACATTCCTGCCTGCAGAATGCATTTCCGTGGCCAGGACTCATCTCTGTGCGTGTGGCTTTCTAAATTGTACATAAGCCTTTCATGTGAGTAAGGACAGGCCACTTCCACTTGTACGGTGGCCACTTGTACAGTGATACGGATATGGAGATGCAGAAGTGTGAACAGTACTTACAGAGGCTGCTTAACATGCCCTCACTTTAATATGTGCATGCTTTCCCATCTTCTATGTAGCTAATTTGCTTTCTACCCACTGTTGGAAATGCGCCAGAAGATCCATATCCGTCCTAGGAATGTGGCGCTTGTGTACGTGCTTTTTGTAAAAAGTGGGTAATCTGAAAATGCCCCTTTTAAGTAAGTCTGGATCCGGTACTAAATTATTTGGTATACGTCTCACTATTTATCAAGCCCATTATGATTGAGAAGACTTTTTGCACTTAGAAGCAGTTGGTGAGGTTGGGGAGTTTGTGTTTTTTACCATTAAATGCTGTATAGGAGGTGTATTAAATCGTTACCTATTTTATTTTAATTTATAAGCACATCCTGAACATTATTTATTACACATCATTTCATTTTTGAGCAAATGTTACTAGTATATTTAAACAAACTACTGGTACTTTTCTTTGGACTCATTTAAGTTTGAAGAAGATTTCTTAGAGATCTTTTTTCACTGTCAATGCTAGTATTGTTTCTAAGCCCTTACTGTATATGCTCAATAATAACAAAAATAATATTATATATTGCATTGGCTATGGACAGTCATATTGTTTATTAGTGTTAGGATTGTCGAGATTGAGATTGTCCTCACGGGTGTGACTATGATTTAAAATGCTATGAAAAGTTTAAAAGCTTTAAATTAATATTCTATCTGACCTAAATGGACTATCAATTTTTAATAACATTTTAGGTGGGCTGAATCTTTTTTATCAAGTATGTGTTTTTTTTGGTCTACTTTTTTATTTCTTCATTATACTCCAGATTCTCCAGCAAGTTTTGCCTTATGTGGACTTAGGTTTAAGGCTTCAACAAGCAGCAAAAAAATCTTGCTGGCCATGTCATTTGCCATTAGATAAAGTACTGTATATCTATATCTATATACGGTATTTCTATTTATTAGGTTAGTGTAGGCTGCATAGCCGTTAGGCTGCTTAAGGACACAGAATACTACCCTATCAACATTGGCTTCACAACCAACATCCACTGAAGATTTTGAAGTTTTAACCAGTAACACCAGCATTTAATGGACCCTCATTCTGGAAATCCTTTCCTGCTTTCCTGCACAGTGCAACATAAACCTCTCTGATGCTGCTTCTGGTGACTGCTTTGAACTTCTATTAACCTTGCACTAAATTTATCTGCACATAGCTTTACATTTGATGTTCATTATTTTAACTATCTTGCACTCATTTAATTTCTTAAGAACCTCTCTCCAGTTATTCTGCCTTTTCCACTTCTTAGTTCCTCCTTCATACTGTCATGGCCCTTGTCTCTCCATCCCTGCCCCTCCTCTCTCCCTTCCTTCCCAGCCATCCTACTCACCTCATACCCTCTCCTACTCCTCCATCAGTCTCCCCTGCCTTTCCCATACCCACCATAACCCCTTGTCCACCTCCCACCCCCCTAACTCATGCCTTACCTCGCTCCTGTAACCCCCTCCAATCTAATACAAATCACTCCTGTTCCCTCTCTCCCATTCTCCTGCGCTCTCTGGAATGCAAGATCCATCTGCAACAAGCTCCCTGCCATTCATGACCTCTTCATCTCCAACTACTGCAACCTTCTCGCCATTACTGAAACCTGGCTCTCAGCCTCTGATACTACCTCCCCTGCCGCCCTCTCCTATGGTGGTCTCTCTTTCTCCCACACCCCAGGGCCTGGTGAACGCCCTGGTGGTGGTGTGGGCATCCTCCTCTCCCCTTCCCGCACATTTAGTGTCATACCCCCTGAGCCCTCTCTCACTTTCACCTCCTTTAAGGTCCACTGCATTTGCATCTACCACCTCATCTATCTCCATGTTGCTGTTGTCTACTGCCCCCCAGGTCCCCCCTCCAAATTCTTTGATAACTTTGGAGCGTGGCTCCCCCACATTTTGTCTTTTGACCTCCTCACCCTTATCCTAGGTGACTTCAACATCCCTGTTGACAACCCCTCAAACCCCAGCACCACAAAACTTCTTTCTCTCTCCCCCTCCCTTGACCTATCACAGTGGACTTCAGCAGCCACCCACAACCTGGGCCACTCCCTTGATCTTGTATTCCCCAGCTCATGCTCCTTGTCTGACTTCTGCATCTCTCTCTTCTCCCTCTCTGATCATCATCTTATCTCCTTCTCCCTCTCTTCCTCCCGCTCTCCTTCCCTGTCACCCAAACGTATTCTCACCCGAAAGAACCTCCATTCCCTTGATGTTGTGGCTTTCACCTCTTCCCTTGATCCCCTCCTCGCACCCATTTCCACCATGTCCTGCCCCAATATAGCCACCTCTCTCTACAATAATGCCCTCTCATCTGTCCTTGATGCTACCTGCCCTCCCTCCTCTGTCTCCCTTAGCCGCAACAATCCACAACCCTGGCACTCCCCTCTCACTCGGTTCCTAAAAAAATGCTCCCGTGCTGCGGAGCGCCTCTGGAGGAAGTCCTGTTCCCTTGCAGACTTTCTCCACTTCAAGTTCACTCACCAAGCAATCCTTCTTCAAGTCCCTCATCCTCTCCCAATCATCTAACCCCCACCGCCTCTTTGCCACCTTCAACTCTCTTCTCTCCCCGCCTCCTTCCCCCTCCCTTTCTCCATTTCTGCCTCTGACTTTGCCACCTTCTTCACTTCCAAGATTGACTCCATCAGGAGCTCCATCTCCTCTACTATTGCCTTTCCTTCATCTCAGTCTCCACCCTCTCCTCTACTCCCTAGCCACCCACCAATGTCTTCCTTCATCCCTACCTCTGCAGAAGAAATACGCTCACTTCTCTTGTCATCGCCTCCATCAACGTACCCACTTGATGCCATCTCCTCTAATCTTCTCCGGTCTCCCTCTCCATCCACCTGCTCGCATCTTGTTCACCTCTTTATCTTATCCCTCTCCTCAGGCTTCTTCCCCTCCCTCTTTAAACATGCTCTTGTCTCCCCCATACTTAAAAAACCTAACCTTGATCCCACTTCACCTTCCAATTACCGACCCATCTCCCTTCTGCCCTTCGCCTCAAAGTTGCTTGAACGGCTTGTTTACAAGCGTCTCACTGGCTACCTTGCCAACCCCCTCCAATCTGGGTTCTACCTTGCCAACCCTCTCCAATCTGGGTTCTGCCCCCTGCACTCCACTGAAACTGCCCTGACTAAGGTCACAAATGACCTCCTTTTTGCCAAATCTAAGGGCCACTTCTCCCTTCTCATCCTCCTGGATCTGTCAGCAGCCTTTGACACCGTTGATCACCCTCTACTGCTCCGCTCCCTCGGCCTCTCTGGAACTGTCCACTCCTGGTTCTCCTCTTATCTCACGGACCATTCCTTCTCTGTTGCAACCCCTGGCTCCTCCTTCCCTACCACTCCTCTTCCCATTGGTGTGCCCCAGGGCTCAGTTCTTGGTCCCCTTCTTACTCTACACCTCCTCCCTGGGTGACCTCATCAGCTCCTTTGGCTTTCAGTATCACCTCTATGCTGATGACACTCAAATCTATTTCTCCTCTCCTGACCTCTCTCCTGAATTTCTGTCAAAAGTGTCGGATTGCCTCTCAGCCATCTCCTCATAGATGTCTGATCATTTTCTCAAGCTTAACATAGACAAAACTGAAATCATAGTCTTCCCTCCTTCACGTATCCACTCTACTCCTACTATTTCTATTACTATTGGTGACTCCACCATCTCCTCCTCCACCCAAGCCTGCTGCCTGGGCGTCATCCTAGACTCCTCTCTCTCCTTCACCCCCCACATCCGTGCCCTCTCACTGTCCTGCCACTTTCATCTCAGCAACATTGCTCACATCAGACCCTTTCTAAATGCAGACGCCACAAAAACACTCATTCACTCTCGTGTTATCTCCCGTCTGGACTACTGTAACATTCTCCTCTGTGGCCTCCCTCTGGTCCGTCTCACACCCCTACAATCTATACTAAATGCTGCAGCCAGGCTCATCTTCCTCTTCCAGGGCACTGCCTCCACCTCCTCTCTATATCAATCTCTACACTGGCTTCCTGCCCCTTTCAGAATTCTCTTCAAGCTCTTCACCACAACCTACAAGACTCTCTCCTCCTCTACCACACCCTACCTCTCCTCCCTTATCTCCATCCACACTCCCATCCACTCCGCTCTGCTGGTGACCGTCGCCTTAACTCCAACCTTATAACTTCTTCTCACTCCCGCATTTAAGACTTCTCCTGGGCCAACCCTCTCCATTGGAACAACCTACCACTTCCTATCAGGCATTTCAGCACCCTCCAATCCTTCAAACGTTCCCTTTAAACCTACTTGTTCAGGCTAGCCTACCCTTCCTCCACCTAAGCTTACCTGCCCTCCCCATCCTCATCATTGTGTCTCCTGTTTATTTGCCCTCTCTCCCCTAGCATGTTAGCTCTTATGAGCAGGGTCCTCCTCCCTCCTGTCATCAGCCCTCTACCTTATCTTCATTAATTCCCACTTTTTCTCTCTACTGTTTAGCTCCCTCCTTATTCATCTGCTCTTACACACACATCCAGCATCTTTATTTTCCATACACATTGTTCTGCTATTTTTGTACTGTATTTTATTTTTGCCTTGCACTTGTATTGTATTCCTTATTTTTATAAATGTATATCTTGTTAATTATTGTATTGTATATGTAACCGGTTATATGTTATATGTAACTACTGGCTTTCCTATTGCCTCTGTACGGTGCTGCGGATACCGTGTAGCGCCTTATAAATAAACAATAATAATAATAACAAATATATTCCAGTTCAGCATCTAGACCAGTGTTGGCTAACCTGTGACACTCCGGATGTTGTGAAACTACAATTCCCAGGTCTCTATTGTAGGAACTACTGTTTCATGTATTTAGGATGGATTGGTTGTCATGCAAGAAAGAAGCATAAATACACACTTTCTTGAACACATGAGAAATCTTTATCAAAATCTTCTCAGATAATAAAAAAAATCTAATAAATTAATCTAATATATTAATGCTGTCAACCATTGCACATGGTACAAGACATTCATCTCATCCCTGTTTTTAATCCTTAATATATTTTAACTTTATGATTATCAGGAATTTAAGGCAATGTACACATAACTCTTGGAGTACATTAATAAAATAAAGAAGAAGAGGACCACCATGCACAGGTAAACCTAGACACTGGATCTTGGGTCTTCTTTAAGTACCTGTCTGGTGGACAATCTGTAGGGTTAAGTTATTTCTCAGAGGACCTCACATTTGCTCAAGAATACCTTTGTGAGTCCACTAGTATTAGCAGACTATCTCCCACACCTCAACCATTTACACTTACTACTTTACTTTTGAAAATGTGGGCTTAATCCCCAATAATTTAGATGGCAAGGAAGGCTTACAAAATTTCAGTTGTGAAATGCCTGAAAATTGTAATTTGTATTCATATATGCTTGAATACATTAATGCTGTAACCAGGACACATGAAGGGATAATGTGGACCCCACACATCATAATTCATCATATCTATACTATATATAGTTACATATTTTCTAAGAGTCTATTTTCTTCTAAGGTACTTTATATCTTTGCAAATTTAAGATCTACTGTAACTTGCCAGTAATTGGCTATTTTCTTCTTGTATTTTTTAGCTACCTCCATTTCTTGGTGCTGCATTTCTGTCTTCCCATTAAAGAGGCAATTTGTCATTCTATCTTATGTTATTAATCAAGATACACTGCAGTATTCTTAAAATGAGATCATTTTGATAAATCGTGCCTGACATAAAATGACTTTATTCCTTTTAAGTGCAATTTAGACTGTAAATTTCTTTCCCATTTATGATTCATGGGTGAAACATGGATAAAATCCGCTCTCACATTTGGACTATATCTCCGGTGATAATTCACAAGAAGTCCATGATGGAAAATCAGCGGCATTTGAATGCCGGCTCCATTTTTTTCTGGCAGGCAGTTGTCCTTTCAATCATGACATCCTCTCATTAAGCTTTGCTACTAAACTTGGGCTTGGCTTCATGCCTGAGTCAACAAAAATATAAATTTGATCCTAGTAATCATGACAAGGGCCTGCCACTACATATTTGCCTTTTTTACTCTTGCCAACTTATTCACAGGTTAGCATTTACTTGAACATGTTAACAATATCTTGGCAATTTAAGTAATTGCACATTAAAGAATAAATAAATTATAGAAAGAGTTACTGTCACACACACACACACCTAGAGCACTGAGTGAGAGACCATAAAAATAGCAGAAAACATACAAACCACACATGCCTTAACTGGAATTAAATCCATGGTATTAACAGTTTGACATAGTATTATTTCTTATTGTAACAGTAACAGTTTAAATCTAACCTAAAAAAAAATGAATGTCCATGGATTTTTCAGATTTTAAAGCTTACAATGTTTTCACTTGTTTATTATATCCAATTTGATTTATCTCTGTTTATAATGTAGTATGTACTGTAAAAGAGCTTCTTCTGACACAGACTAAGATCAAAATCCCACTCCTCCCAATCACTTAACATCATGGAGCTTATATACAGTACAGAAATAAGGGGCTGCATGGGGGATAGGGGGAATATGTGGCAGCAAACTGAGAGGGTCACATTTATTAATTATTGGTTCAGGGTTGTTATTCCAGTTCTGGTCCCCAGGTGTCGTTGCCACGGAAAATACTCTATGGCTACAGTAAAGGTCCCTTTGGTGTCCTGCTTCAGAGTGAATCTTTTTCTGGCCTTGGAACCGCAAATAAAGTTTGTGATAAAACAGCTGTCTTTATTGTAGTGAGATTCTGGGAGTCAGCATCTAAGAGAGATTGTATTCTTGGCCACCAGATATTACAACCAGACAATTATTGACTAGCCAATCCATATCGATATTAAATATATATGTATTGTTGACAGTCCACCCTCTTAGAGGATATAATTATAACTACCATTATTGTTGAGTGACGGATCATATGCCAACATATATGAGGTTTGAGTTGTGACCCTCAGCATGACAATTTTTTCCCCCAATACCATTACCATTCACCTTAGTAACTATGGGCCTGATCCAGACCTACGCTCGGATGTGGTTTTACGCTGATCGTAAGCGTAAAAACTGCTATTTGTACTTACTGCGCATGTGTGGGGCAGATGATACGCTCATGTTACGGTCTGAAAATCTTTTCGTATGGGCCTTAATCGTAACCGTTTCATATTACCGATCATGGGGGCGTAACTAACATACGAAAGCCATAAGCGTCGTTAATGCGCAATGAACGTCCGGACGGACGGGGGTACAAACACAAAACTTAGGGTAGGGTTTGCCGAGCGTATGGAAGCTAAACTAGGTACAAGCAAGGGGAGTGCCTATTGCCGTGCATCGGTGGTACATTCGGCGATAATACACTACGCACACCAGCGTAGGTCTGGATCAGGCCCTATGGGCAGCTGTTTTGCAAATTTTTACAAAGTAGGAGCACATATGTAATAAATCTCAATTAATATCAGAACACCAGTTATAAGAATAAGGAGCTTACTAGTAACCAATACCAGTTCCAATTCTCATTCACAAAAAAAACATGAGTTTCACTTTACAGTATTACACCAGAATAAACCCTTTTTCTACCAGTTTTCCCCTAACCACTTGAGGGAAAACACCATGAGCTCCAATGAACTTAATTTTATCTTTCCTGTGATCATTTAACTTTGTGCACATCAATGTTATTTATGACTTGGGTCCCACCCAGGGCCAGCGGAACCCGGTAAGCAGGGTAAGCGTGGCGGGAGGGCACCAAGCGAGAGAGGCACTTCCCTCCCCCACAATCTCCCGCTGGGCCCGTTGGCAGAAATAAAAAAATAATAAAGTAATTGCGGCGCCGACGCGGGACCCAGTCCTCCAGCATTCTCCTTCTTCTGTCCAGACTCCTCCCTGCTCCCTTCCCACTCACTAAACTTTGGGCATGACGTCATCATGGCCAACGTTTTAGTGATTAGTTCAGTGAAGAGCAAGCAGAGAGGAGCCGGGACAGAAGAAAGAAGCAGCACGAAGGGAAGGTAGAAGAAGAGCAATCTCAGTCAGAACAAAAGAGGAGAAAGAAGGTAAGTAATGGCCCAACAAGCATGGTGATGTTTCACAAAGGGGGCACTGGCACAGCATGGTGATGTTTAAGAAAGGGGTTACAGCATGGTAATGTTTATGAAAGGGGGCACAGCATGGTGATGTTTATGAAAGGGGGCACAGCATGGTGATTATAAGAGGGGGAACAGCATGGTGATGTTTATGAAAGGGGGCACAGCATGGTGATGTTTCACAAAGGGGGCACAGCATGGAGGGCTCAAATTTATTTTTCGCAGGGGGCACCAGACATGCTAGCACCGGTCCTGGTCCCACCCCTTGACACCTAACTAGGTTATTGTGGTTTCATAATACCCTTGAATGACAGCTGTCAAAACAGTTTGAGTTCTATTTCCTGCTACATCACTTTCTTCCTATACATAAGTAGCCACTCATCCGTGTCTGAACATATCTTCCTAAAATTTAGGATGTAAGTAATTAAAATTCAGGGTTCCACCATTAATTCAAGTAAAGTCCAATAATTTTAAAAATAATTTTACACCCTGCAGACTCTGAGGGTTTGGGGTTAATAGAGTTCTTGCAAGGTAGCACTCTTTGTTTAGACATGTGTACATACTGTGTTAATAAATAAAACAAATATATGGTTTATGATTATCACTTTATGTACAGTTGACTAAATCTGGGGTACCAGTCACATCAAGCAATATTATAGCAATATTGTAGTTGGCATATCACCACCTATATTGCTTCTTGAACTCCAGAGTGGGTAATTCTGTTATTACTCCTGGGTTGAGTTAGGCATTTGGATGAACAGAGCTCCAAAACACATCTGATTGTGTTGTTTTCTTCCAGGAAAAATATTTAACAGGTGACAACTTGTAAGTGTCCAAATATGCCCCTGCTGTATAACATTACCCAGTCATCAAAACACCCTCTTACTCAACTCTTATTCCTTGCTCATCAGTCTATACACTGGAGAGATGGACATCCTAATCAGTCTGTATACACAAGCAACCTTATTTTCAACATACAAAAAATGATTATCATATGCCATTGATCCCAGGTATATGGTATGACAGGCAGCAGGGCTACTCTGGCAGAACTACTCTGGTAGTCTGAATCCAGTCCTGAGTGTTCACTTGAGCCTTTAGTGATAAGGACAGAATTTCCTGTAGACTCTTAGAAGACACAACCACTGGAGGTGGCAGTGGTGGCCTTCAATGTAGGAAAAAGTTTAGAGTTACAGGAACACCACACACACACACAGGATGACACAAAGACAGAGGCAGGCAGTCTGAAACACGGACAGCAGAAGGTACAGGAAATGGCTAGAAAAGTGTCCGATAAGGCAAGTAAACAGGTACAGTGCTAGACAAGAAAAGTATCACATAGGACCTTATGTCAGCACACTTTATAAAAAGGTATCCTGCTTAGCAGGGTGATTGTTACCCAATCACAAGTAATAAATTGTTGTCAAAACTGTTTTGTAAAAAAAAAAAATAATGGTAATGTGTGTATATAGCTGCATATTGTACAAAGAAGCTAAGAAACTTGGACCCGATTTAGACTTAAGTAAGTGCAGAATCTCGATGCGTATTTTTACGAGTGGATATACTGCTCGTATAGGAAACCATACGCATGGAAACCATAACCGACTGATTCACAGACACGGATGGCTGACTTAGGACTGATTCATGCATCGGCACGGAATGAGTCCCACATGCGTGGCTAGAGGGGCAAGACTCATAGCAAATGAGCTACACATGAGCTATTAATATACCGTGTGGGCGCTCCTCTTAAGTTAGGACTGATTCCCAAGTGCGAGTGTCTTGCGAAAGTATACATATACACATTAAAAGATAAGGTAGCCCTCTACCACTCCTAAGTTGATTAATGTAGGGATTGGTGCTAGCCTGTCTGTCTTGTATATATGTTTTTAATGCCATTACTCCTTTAATATTATAGAAAACATTTCTATTTACATAAATTGAAATATTTGTAATATTTATAATTTTTTAAATAAAACATTCATTAATTAAATCAAAGGTTGATTATAATGAATTTTCAAAATTTTGTTAGAAAAAAAATAAAAAATTGTAAAACATAATTGCAAAAAAGTATATAGATAGCAATGAGCATACATTACACAGGTAGCTTGTTGCTTCAAGGCACATTAAGGTTTAAACTTACCATGTGGCATTATTATATTAGCAAAATACCAATCGAAAAATTTAATAGTCACATAATAGTGTGGAGCAGCGGTTCTCAACCTTTTTTGTGGAAGTACCAGTTACGGAATCATGTCAAGTACCACTTTTCATATCGTATAGATATTTATATCTACCCATATATATGTTTTTCATGTTTTTTGCTGTTGTTTTTTACCTACTTTTGCGACGATTTAAAGGTGCCTTTTCTACATATGCCATTTAAGATATTTTATTACGTCCTCAGCCAATTGTTATCCTACCTCCTTACAGCGTTGCGAGGTGCCCTGAGTACCATCTGACAGTGGTCAAAGTACCACCAGTGGAACTAATACCGCTGGTTGAGAACTCATGGTGTAAAGATAAATACAAAGAAGTTTTGAGTTGTTAATCAACATTTGCAGTTCAGTATATTTAGGTATGTCCCAATTCCGCGTGGACTATATAAAAAATTATATATATAAATTTTCTTGAACAGACTTCTACTTTAATGTTGGCAAAGTTTATTGTAAGTCCGACCATAATAGGTTCACATACACTTACAAGTGGAGGCATAATTATTGATAGTGTATAGGCCGTGAGACCAGACTAAAATACTGCACTTAGATTTACTGCAGCTACCAGTTACAGGTATGCTGGAAATTTCTTTGCACCCTGAAATGAATCACACCTAAGGTAGCTCTTAGAAGTTATTAACTATGTAAACAAATATAGGGCTGGATCCAGACTTAGTTAAGTGCTTGAGCTTAGTTACTCCTGGGATAAACCATGTTGATTGCAGGGGTAGTCAAGTTAATTGTATTCTTTGCATGCAGGGATATATCTTTAAATTGCTTACTGCACACAGATACTGACCAGCGTTACTATCACACTGATATTTAGACTTGGGATAGGAAACATCTCCTCTCAACTCTAATACCGTTTGCAACAGATGAAATATGTCTCCCCTGCAATCAACATGGTTTACTCCGCCTGCAATCAACATGGTTTAGTCCAAGAGTAACTAAGTTCAAGCACTAACTAGGTCTGGATCCAGCCCATAGTTTGGAAAAGCTGACTCCTCACTGACTGAATCAAACCTAGGAGATGCCAGACTTATTCAGAAATATTACATAGTTCTTAGCTTTAGATTGATAGATGCCTGCAATATTCTGGTTCCAACATATATTGCTTTGTTTAAAAAAAAACCTAATAAAACGGAGACACAATAAAAATACTTCAGTTTATTGGCTAAATATATTTTCATTGTTCTCCTATTCATAGCACTTTTTTTGTAAATACATTGCTCTCCATTTTTGTTTGATGTATACTCCGGATCTAGGTCAAATTTGTTAGGTGCTGCAGAATATATTTATTTATGTTATTAGTTTGTTCATGTATTTGTTGGTGGTTGGTCTGTACTAGGAAGCAATTAATTCAGTAACACCAGGAGGGAATGTTGAAATGTTCAGCACAATTACAAATGTTAGAATTAATTCACATCATACAGCAACACTTCTTTATCCGTTGTTTTAAAGAAGTTTCTGTTTTCACTGTTTCTTTACATTCTGTAAATCTATATAATTTTTTTCCCTTTTATTAAGAGTCTGTCATATTTAATGACCTCACAATTGTTCTTCTCTTCTGGCATTTGAGTTAAATCATTGGCATAGTAGAAAATAAGTAAATTAAAAGACATAAAACTTTTTTGTTTCTGTGACAGATCTGAATCTGCTTTAATCTCTTAGAACCTTTCGTGAGGGATTGCAGGAACATTTCTGTTATAATTTCCATTTAACATCCATTTTTTTACACAGCAGTAACTTTTTGTCCCTCTTCTTTTGTCATCTATCATAAATGTTGGTTTATCTAGCCTGGATAAAAAGAAAAACTGTACTTTTTTTTAGGTATACAGCAGAAATATGGGTAATGGTGTGAGTCTCTTAAAATAGTGAAAATATATATTTAACTATATTATACGTGAAAATTATTTATGTCTAATATTAATGGGCCAGATCCTAAGCTAAGTACGCTAGCGTATTTATGCTAGCCGATGACGTAATTTCACCCATTTGTATTTACTGCCCATGCGCGAGGCAGATGTTAGGCCATCACGTACGTAAATCCATTACGTACATCAGTACTTACGCTAGGAAAAGTTAAGGTAGGGTTTGGGAAGCATAAAACATCCAAAGTACGTACGAGCGAGGGGAGTGCCTAGTTATTACGTTAGCTTAAATACGCTACGCGTTCTAACGTAACTAGCCCACATAGGTCTGGATTTACCCCAATGTTGTAATTTGCTTGTATTTACTGAAATACATTCATATATATGGTTTTGATTGGTGTTGCTTAAACTAAGTTTTACACATGCGTTATTTACCAAGATACTGGTAGCTTGGATTTCCTGTACATAAAATTATCCATAATCCCTATTGCTTGGACAAATAAGCTCTTATGGACAGAAAATTTTAGATGTTATACCAGCCTTGCCCTTTTCAAGCGACCATGGAGGGCATCCATACCTAAAACTGCTTAGGAGACTTCCATACGCTATGTACAGAAGTCTGCTTGATGCGCAGTACCATTTTCTCCGCTATGGAGCGCAGCTGACCAATGCTGCGCTCAGTGTGGATACGGGATACGCATGGGTGGTGGGCATAGGCATGCTAATAATTTCTGGTCTAAGCCAGCAAGAAAGGCTAGAGGAACTAAACATGTATAGCTTGGAGCAGAGAAGGGAGAGGGGGGACATGATAGCAGCTTTCAAATACATCAAGGGTTGTGACCAGCTAGAGGAGGGTACCATTTTTCAAAAGAAAAGGTGTAATAGAACACGAGGGCATGGATACAAACTGGAGGGTGTAGATTCAAAGGAAATGTGCGGAAAAATTACTTCACTGAAAGGGTGATAGATAAATGGAATATTCTCCCATCTGAGGTGGTTGAGGCCAATACAGTAGAACAATTTAAACATGCTTGGGATAAATATAAGGGTATCCTAAATTGTAACCCCAACTGAGGGTAAATAGAGTCTAGGGTCAGTATAGTTTTCAATAAACAAATGGGCAGACTAGATGGGCCATGTGGCTCTTATCTGCCGTCACTTTCTATGTTTCTATGTTTCTATGTAAGCCGTTACATACAATGATGTATTCCGCACAGAAGGTTTTCCATGCAAAATAATTAAGGTAGGGTCCAGACAGCGGATCCATAATCCACTCATAGGAGAGCAGGGAGGAGTGCACTGCTCTCCTACACGTGGACTTGTGAATCACAAATTCCATCACTACAAAATTCCAGTGTAAGTTTGAATACAGTCCCACATACATAACTTTGCACCAAGTGTATTACTTATTGACTTGATCTGAGGAGGCACTCAGTGAAATATTACTAAGTGGAAGACTTTATGTAAAATTATTGCAAATTCTTTTAATACTACCTCCTTCTACAAAAAACCCTGAATTTACTGACACAATGACATTCAGTCTGAATGGTTAAAGATAATTTATTAACCATTAGATATAAACATCTTATTGACTTTGACTCTTAAGTTTTATATTTTTGTACTGTTTTATCTCTTGTTGTCTTTCTGTTATTTTATATGGAATTATAACCCTACAGCATGACTTTAGTATAACAATTACACTGTTTTCATAATGTGTTTTAGCAGGGGTTAAACATACATATTGATATTTCTTGTGTTTCTCTGCCCTTAGGTTTCAAGTGATTCCAGCTCTCCTGATTTACCTTACACCCCCTTGCCTTCAGTATCGAGGGACCCAGCCAATCACAGAGGTAATATGTACATGCAATATTATTTATCTTAGTCTTTTACTGCAGATTGTAAAAGTTACAGCACATCCCGTGTCTTTCTTGCTCACTGCTCCATTTTGCTGTATCAGCACTTATATTGTATGTGCTGCACTTTTTCATGATGATGTGTAAACCATCCTTGTCAGGCTCACAACCTGTGCATTGCGTTATCAAAAGATTTAAATGCAATATGTCGGTACGGGGAATAAATCCTATGACTTGTACAACTACTTGATCAGTATCTCCAGCTGTGGTGACAGAACACTGAGTGTAAGACATCAATATTATAACACATTAAGTTAACTCCCTACTCAATATATGCATTCCTGAGCAGGAATAATTGCCAAAGGAGTAAACCATGAGGCATAGCATAGGGTCCACAAATCTGTTCCTTGGCACCCGGAGGTCATGTGCTAGGTCACAGTAGCAGAATAAGTTTGACATTTAAGTTCCAAACTCACAGATCAGATTATTTCTGGAGGCTTGCAGCACATTGCACAACTGCAATACATGATAGGAGTTGAAATATCACTGAATATGCTCTATAAAGAGGTGAAGATTATGATGAAATGTGGAAATGTTCTGCTTGAAGAGATTGCCAGTTTAAGAATACAACACACTTAGCATAATAAGAAATAAATGAATGAATCTTCTCAAATGCAAAGACTACAAATACAGGCTTGCAGCCAGAAATTATTTTACATGACACACGAATTTTACTTTTATACTTTTAGTTTGATAGCTGTAGATGATTTTAAGGTAACCAGCTAATCTTAAAAACTTATTTACTGGTGCCCCAATTTGCACCCTGGGCAACCACATACTTACTCCTAGTTATGGCACTGTCTTCACTTCTCTGGGATCCAGACACATGTAGTGCTGAAATCTAACGTAACTTGTTTTGTAATGCCCAGCGCTGTTTCCTTAATATAAAGGGCTTCTACCTCTGAGATCTCTGTAGCAGGATAATTCTGCACATGCACAGAAGAATAGATGCTTTCTGCTACACAGATCACAGCGGGAGTACATCACTAAGGATCGCCATGGACATTAACATGACATGGATATTAACATGATAAAACCCCAAATAAGGTAATTTTTTAAATTGTATTATTGCTATTTTCAGATTCTTTAAGAGGTCCTATTTAGCAAGATTATTCCGTTTTTAGTACATTTTTTCTTTTTCTATCCCAATTTACTCATTGGTGACAAAGCCTGAGCATACTGAGCAACCTCTGAAAGCATAATACTTTTAGAATATAGCTTATAGGCATCTCTTCCATAATCCACTCTTTCAATAAGGTCTGTAACACCTTTTGAATGACCTATAAAGTATGGCAAGTAATGCATGCACTGTTTCAATGAACACCATATATACTGTCACATTTGATTTACCACCCCCCGAAAGAGTTATTTGAAGATAGCTACATTTGGATGGAACTGTAGCTCTCCTGAATATTACTAAAAAATGAAATTCTAAGACAGCAATATCACACACATTCACAGAAAAAGCTTTGGACACATAGCTCAGTCTTTTTTTAAATACTGCAAGTTCCATAAAAATACACCTCCTGTCTTTTTCACTCTCCTCCACCCAGTCTCCCCCAAACCCAAATGTCTCTAGACAGAACATGTTACACCTGGACTGCATTACCTTGGTCTGCCCATGGGGGCAGACTGTTACGCCTGGACTGCATTACCTTGGTCTGCCCATGGGGGCAGACCTGTGCATATTTGGACATTTATTGTTCTTGCCACTAGTGGCTGCTAGTGTGTTCTTGTGTGGAGTCCTCATTATATCTCGTTATCCCTCACCTGTGGACTGGATTTATATTCCCCTTGATTCAGTGCACAGGTGTGGGTCATAGCTTCCTGTCTCCGGCTTGTGTCAAGATTCTGAACTTCTTAGTATCCTGCTCGTGCCTGCTGTCTGATTGTGTTTTGATCCTGCTATCCTATCCTGGCATGTATCTATATCCTGCAATCCCGGTAACCTGAACTATCTGCATTTCATTGTTACATCTCTGATCCCAGCCATATCTTCATCTGGTCTGCTACAATCCTGCAAATGTGAAGTGAAGTCATCATCGCTGCACAACTGATTCCAGCAATACCTGTATTTATATCCTGCAATCCTGGTAACCTGAACTGTATTTCTGTCATTGTTGCACCACCGATCCCAGCTATACTTCATCTGGTCTCCTGCTATCTGTATTGTCTACCTGTATTTTGTTGCACCACTGATTCCAGAAGTACCTGTTTATTTGTTCATTGCTACTCAAGCCACAGCCTTTCTGCAGTTTACCTTGCCGGACATTTGTTTATTGCCATTCATACCACTGCCTCTACACAGCTTACCTTGTTGGACATTTCCTTATTACCCATCTGTTGATATCCTGGACTCTGTTATCTGTTTCTTCAATAAACCACTTAATTTCTATTTGGACTTCTGTGTACCTTGTATCAGACAGCAGGTATTCGTAACA
>WWET01000275.1:674954-690903 GCA_011038615.1 Limnodynastes dumerilii
ATATATATATATAAAATCAGGGAGACTTTCTGAAGAGTTGGTAATCTCCCTTATCCTGATTACAGTTCCAGAAGTTATTGGGGTTTGATGACAGAGTTTAGAAATTATTGAGGCCTGTGCAGATGGCCAATTTCATGAAGGCCTTGATTTAGACAAAGTCTGTCAGATAGTTAAGACAACATGATTTTATAGTGAGACAGAAATGAAAACTAAAGTTTGGTCTCTTGTTAATTATTTGTAGTTTCACCGACTTTTAGCTTGATGAATAAGTCAGCAGGTCTATTCACAGCCTTCACAATAAAAAATACTGAAACTATTTGTTTACTGACAATTTAACAATCATTAAATACTGCTTCTGCTATTTTTAATTGAGAAACATAGGTGTT
The DNA here is from genome assembly GCA_011038615.1 of Limnodynastes dumerilii. Lineage (NCBI taxonomy): Eukaryota > Metazoa > Chordata > Amphibia > Anura > Limnodynastidae > Limnodynastes > Limnodynastes dumerilii. The sequence continues at coordinate 675,341 of WWET01000275.1, forward strand.
GGAATGGGGGGGACGATGGGGCAACTTGCCCTCCCAAAAATGAAGGGGTTCCACCAGGCCCAGCAACAGGGGGGAGGTAAGTGGAGACTCTTGTAAGCAGGAGGCCGGTCACGTGATACCCCAAATTTAGATGCGGTTTTGGTTGCTATGGAAACGGTGTACGAATGCGCGTGGGTGGTTGATAGGTAATTGCCCGGCAATGGGGTGATGCTTTAGTACGTGTATGTGTTAATTAGCAGGTGGACAAGTCATTTTAGGAGGCAGTTGGAGTAGTCAGTTAGAAAGTCGGTTGAGAGAAAAGTAGTTGTCAGTGAGGTAGCTGTGTGATGAGGAGCAGCTAAGGTGTCCTCTGGATTTTAGTGAGGTTCAGCGGAAAGCCCAAGTCCTGTCAGTGTCAGAAGTTGTCCGGTAGCAGCGGTCGCATTGTTCGGTGGAGCAGTAGCCAAATCGGTGGTGTCAAGTGTTGTCCGGTGGCAGTGGTTGTGTTGTCAGGTGGAGCAGTAGTCCAATCGATGAAGCCTGGAGTTGTTCGGTGGCAGCGGTCGTGTTGTCCGGTGGAGCAGTAGTCCAGTCGGTGGAGTCAGAAGTTGTCCGGTTGCAGTGGTCCGGTCCTGGTGTAGTCGGGGCAGCATTATACAGTTTGTAGCAGCTGTAGGGATCGGGCAGAGTCAGCAATCTAGGTCTGTCAGTGGATACAGTGCAGAGGAGTATCGTTGGGACAAGGAAAGAAGGACCTTATTGACGAACAGTTTGGAGTTCGGTGAAGGGACAGAAGAGATCCCTTAAAGTAGCAATAGGCTTCCTAGTGAAACTGGGACTGACTTATACATGGACTTCATAATTATAAGAAAGAGTTATAGTTATTACTGAACTTTATTCTAGTATTTAAGTTTAATTCAGGAGTAATGTGGGGAACAGATCATTATTTGCTTTGTGTATGTGTAATAAAAAGGGGATTATTTGATAAATTGTTTCTGCACTATCATTTCCAATGTTATTCTTTTACTGTTATGTATTGATACATGTTTGAAACTTATATTTCCATTGCTGGAATATTGTAAGAATTACAATATATGGTAATTGGATGGTGATCTTATTCAAACATAAAAGTAAACAAAATAAAAAGATAAAATATAAAACTGAAAGTAAAACTTTTATTAATTTACAAACAGTGGTCTTGCCTGCCTTTTTTTCTCCGAGCTGGTTCATCTCATTATCGTTTCCTTATGTACCTGGATATTGGATTTGTGTCCCTCGATGTTCTCGGGGTGTCACAGTCATCCCCCCTGCTACAGAGACCGGCAGCTCATAAGGAGGTTGTTATTGCCATGAATTTTCAGCAAAAAAAAAAAAATCTGTGTGGAACCCTTAAAACACTGCACGGTAGACCCGGGAAATTCTGGGTCCTGGGTCTACTCTGACAGTGTGAAGGGCTGCCTGTGTCTCCGGGAGAGATAGTTGTTTACTGTTGCCATAGTAACAGTAAACAAATCCCTCCAATCAGGTGTGCTAGGTGAGACCTGGGTTGAAAAACCCGGGTGGCTCCTTTCACACCACCACCCTACGGGTGCTGAACACATGAAAAACCCCTTCTCTTTTCCCGTGTATGAGTCATGGGTCATTAGAACCAGGACCAGCACCCCAGTACCTTTCACATCACAAACCTGGATTATTGGAGCCTTTTCCCAGGTCTAAGACCAACAACCTGGGTTTTTAGTAGAGATGTGATAGGGGTGTAAATTAGTTAACTAAAACAGACTCATTAGCAAGACTGGCTTTTGGTTTACAAGACAAATTAGTGAGCATGTAAGTTTTATAAATCTGGGATTTTAACTTATGTTTTCAATAAAGGGTAAAGGCCAGCTGAGTAATACTGCTGGAGATGTGTGTGTAAGTTGTCAGGCACTTTTCTTCTCCATGTGAGAATGATCTGAAGAGAGAGTTCATATCTGTTAGAGCTAGATAAATCAGACTCGAACCAGAAGAGACATATGGTATACTCACTACTGACCCCCTTGAAAGGTTATCAAGCCTTCCCTACTGGAATTACATGGTATGACACACCTACAATATTATTAAGTGAGGGAGAGTATATAAGGTTCATTTTTACAGACAAGCCTTAACAAGGACATCACCTCCTTCTGGCTGAGGTTTATTTATTTTATCTTCTGTAATTGGTATTGATATATTGATTCTTGTATACAAAAGTAATACAATGTCAAGATAACAGCTATAGCTAAACACACTCTGGCAGGTCAATCTTTCATCTCATTGCTGAGGAATTGGTGGTGTACTTGGTTATAAGTATACACAAATTCTAACACATTCAATGAGTCAAGTGTATATACAATATAACAGTGAAACCAAACTTGTTTTAACTTCATTAATATAGCAGCAAATAGATGTATGGTGAATATTGTGTTGTGTATTTGTTATACTAAAATTGGTAGAAGTAGATCAGCTCCTAAAGGTGCACTAATTTAATTCTTGTTACAACTAAGTAAAAAATGGCATATATATATATATTTTTTTATTGTTTAAAAACGTATAGTCTAGCGATGAATGGCAAACAATGGTCATGCAAACTGATAAATGCATACAAAAACACGTAGGACCAGATCCTGACATCATTTACCGCACACATGGAGGTCTGGAAGTCCGCATAGAAGAAGGGAGAGAACTCCCTGTCACTTCTCTCTCTTGTGCAGACACTAGCTGGGATACGCTGCTATAAGGCTGCCTTAAGTTGCTAGTACGAATTATTGGTTTGTGTGACAACTAATCTGCACGGAAAGGCAAAACCCAACCCTTAATGTAAGATTTACTGCTCCCCTTGCCCACCTTGCGAAGTTTAGGTGGGTGGAGGGGAGGTGCGGCCCTGTCGTATAGATCTGGCATGCACGTTGCCAGATAATCAGCCGAATTCCATATGTGTAAAATGCATGAAGAGATGGCTGGCTGAGTTTTATTATAATATATCATATCAGTTAGCAGTATTTATGGAGCAAATGCCTAAATTGCCACCTCTTTAGTCTTCATAATCTACAATTAATGAGTTAGAGTAAAGGAAATGATATACTTAGCGGATAAAAAATAGTCAGATAGTACTGATATAAACTATATTTTAGTATGTTTGTTTAAAGTTCCCAACCTACTAATAACGTGGTGGTATTGGCAGGACTCATACACCTGTACTGAGTTATCAGCATCCCAAATAAAGCAAATGAGAACTTCTATTTTCATCCTTGTATTGAAGTACATGCGCAGTTGGCGGTTTCAATATTTAAGTGGTCTGTGCAGCAATAGTGGGGAAAGCCAGTACTGTGCATTTCAGTATTATATAACAGAATATTCCTGCTAGAAGGGTCAAAAAGCTATTTAAGTACAAAAGGAACCAATGTGTGATAGGCTTTTTTAAAAGTTAAGCATACATCCTCCAGGGTTGCATTCAAAATAAACAATGCTTGAGCTATTTAAATTGCAGGGATGGTAGTGCCTTGCATGCACTTTTGCCTTGCTTCATCTACTAATTTTAGAACTCGTACCTCTGCCTGATCCTGCATTTGGTAAAATACTTTACAATCTACCATTGTGAATTTTTTTTTTACATCCTACACTTGGGTCCTCTAATACCATCTTGTACAGCCATTGCATACACGATAAAAAAATTTCTTAATCTCCTTACTTTTCTGCAGCTTGATATCCTGATAACTCTCAACTGGGTTTGGGTCCCCATTGCAAATGGCCCTAATTCGATAGAGCCGTTCACTCACAGCCAGTTTGGAACTGGCTGGGAAAACGATTGCTTCTGCCTCCAAGAGGCATAGCAATCGATCCCTGGAGCACCAACCACAGTGTTCTGAAAGGTAAGTAATGATTCTATCCCCAACTCTCTCCCTAATCCTTACACTAATTTTCCCCTTCTATTGTTCTAACCCTAACCCTCCCTTCCCCGCAGCCTGCAATGAAAGCCATCGGTGGGGGGGGACTTCCACCGCTCTTGACTACACTGAGTTAAAGTTCTGCATCATCCAAGCACAGAAGTAAAGTGATAAGATTCAGTTCTATCAGGTGCTAAATAGAGGTTACTGTCTGAATACAGTAGAGGGCTTCCACCTTACTCCCAATAAACAAATGCCTACCTTGTAACAGGTAGAATATAAAAAAGGGAGATATTGTTAATATTTTTATAGTTATAATGCAGAAGGCACAATGTAAGCCATTGATTTCAAAGTCCATCTATATTGTAGGCAGAAATAAACAAATAAGATGCTACAGATAAAATCCAATGAAAGAGTCATTGAAGAGACACTATATCATTCTGTGGTGCACAGCCTCAATGTTAGAGGAAGAAGCAAAAAGGTAGTCAACCTTGATAAAGATTTACTATTGAAATTTACTATTGAAATGCAATGCAAGATCAGTTGCCTTCAGTGAGGGTATCCAGGCCCCTGTTTCAATTCTTACAATGTGGCTACTGCATTACACCTATTATATTGACTATCTCTTATCTTTTAATATCTTACCTGTTTCAAGTGCAATCTAGCTCTCAGATCATGACCTCTGTTACCACTGCAACCGCATCTCCACAGCATCCAGAAATCCATACAGTTGAGGGGAGTCCACTGGCTTAAGACCCACTCTTTGAGACGTCCCACCGTTGTTTTTTTTAACTGGGGCAGAATACTGGATCCAAGGATACTTAGATTGCACAGCGGTATTGACTACAATTACTGGCTTCTACTGTCGTTTATCCATTCTTGTTGCAGTTTTCCCTTGAAACATTGTGGTAACACCTGTCTGGACGGTATATTCCCTTATCACACAGAAATTTGGTAAACATCAGAACAGAGGATTCGGTCCATTGATATCATTATAAGCATTTCCAGTAACATGTTTTTCATGTGAATTAAGATCTTATGATGCTGGTTCCAAGTACACATGGCCCAGTAATATGCAGAGGATTCAGTCCATTGATACCATTATAAGCATTTCCAGTAACATGCTGAGGTTGAAACTATGTTAAAAAATGCAGCTGGGAAAATCTATAAGTCACATATTATCGTTACATCGCACACAGCATCCCGTATTCCTCTATATGACCTCATGCACCATAACTTGGCTCCCTTCATCTTTTGTTATTTAACAAATGTTATTATAACCTATCCTCTTGTTATGAATAATTAGAAAAGAGATAAATAGTTTCCAGTAACCCTAAAGGCTAAAATACAGGCCCATAATTGCTCATTTCCTTACTTCCAGCCCTATAACTGTGAACTTTAGCTTTGCACATTTCCTTTTCATTTGTAGAAACGCTGGATTATGTTTTCCAGCAGGTACATAAGAGACGTCACGGTGTAAAATATTCCAGCTGCTCCATTACACACCAAAAAGTGTATCAAGTTCAAGGGAACACCAGTTTCCTCCAGTAACAAATAGTTATTCCAAAAGCCTTACTCTAAATACAGTACTAGAAGATTTCATGTAAAATAAACTAAGATATAAAAAGAAATAGAACGTGATAATAACAATATGAAAAAGAGAAAACCATATATATTCATAGGCCTCTGCGATGTTACCGTAATTTTATAAGCGTACTGTAGGCACATTGGAGTAGATCCAGACCTAAGTGCTTGTTACATTTCATAGCCTAGCGTATTTTCTATGCAGTCCCCTCGCTCGTACGTACTTTGGCCATTTTACACTTGCCAAACCATACCTTAACTTTTTAAAGCATAACTACTGACGTACGTAAAGGCTATGTAACTGCCTAACCCTAAGCACGCCCATCATGTACTATTTAAATGCCTCATCCCGCCTTCAAAGCGTAATTATGCCCGCCTCCGAAGCGTAATTATGGGTGTTGTATGGCTGTCACGCCCCTTCGTTCATAGTTACGCTGTTGATACGTGGCTGGTACGTACGTTCAGAGTTACGTGGCATAACATCTGCCGTGTGCATGTGCAGTAAATACTAAAGGGCAAATTTACGTCAGCTGCTAGCGTAAAATCGCTCGCGTACGTAGTTTAGGATCTGGCCCATTGTCTGCGGCTGACTATGTGCTTTAAAGTCAGTATATATTTGGTATAAATTTATAGTTTTTATTTCAAATGTCTTTTTGCTCTTTGGTATTAATTAATAATTAATTAAATGTTTAAGTAAAGTATATGATAGGCGATAGTATGTAGGTTACACTGACATTTTACTCAATTTAGTAGGTGTTTGCATTGTAATAAAATATTTATATCCCTCAAGACTTCTTTAATTTTATTATTGGTTCTTTTTCATTAAATCATTCATTCACTGTGGAATGTTTTTGGGGGTTTTAACAAAATTTTTACGAAAAAAGTTTAATAAAAATTACAAACCATATAAAGAAAAACATTGAGGAGAAAAAAAACCCCCAAAACCATAAGCTTCTGGTGCCAGTGGTCCTCTGATAAGTGTTTGTGGCACGGGAACCATCTCATGAATGGGTAGGAAAAAGGCCCATGAGAAATATGGAATACCAAGTTTAGTCTATTTAGTCTTTTTTAGTATGTACCCAGACACTGAACCTCAATCTCTCAATTCTGTTTCATAGAAGGATTAAGCTCAGCATTAATTAATTAATTAATGATCATTAGTAATAGGGGTAAAATTTACATTTTTCAAAAATTTCCTCTAGCACAATTAATTTTTGAAAACCTTTATCTTAATTTAATAGAAACCATGTGTAATAAGGAGCCAGAAAACTAATGAAATTCCAGCAACAATCTGACATCCCAGGATAATACTTGTGTAATTGGTCCGGACATCAATATCATCTTAGTAGAATATTAAAAGCAGTTTCCACTACCCCTGCACTTGAGTAACGCACCAGGGTGTGTTGGAAAATCTTGATTAATTGGTTAGTGTTGATGACTTGACTAAGATTCAATTCACAGGCACTAATCAAGTGTAGAAAGGTGTGGAAACCTTTGCACAGATTAGCAATATATAGTTTTGGGAAACTGTATGAGCTGGTCACTTTGGGAACAGACAAAGAGCCTCAAACAGGGATTAATAGTTGCCCTCAAAGTATCTTGCTAAGAACTTATTGTTTAGAGAAAGTTATGTATTTGTTTGATAATAAAGATTCAAATTTGGTATCTTAAATATTGATTGGCTATTCCCAGAGGTGTGTATCCTGCATGTATTCACCAGCTGTCCAACTCTTAAGACATTGGTGCATACATTCCTGGAGTGAATTATAGGTTAGTCAGAGAAGACTACAATGGATTGACCATTGACAAGAATCTCTTTTAAACCCTGTAGGTCTTTCAGATTGCTGAGGTTGTCATTGATAGTATGGTGTGAGGATTAGGGTTACAGAGTTGTCTTCATAATACACTACTTAAAATGGAATTGCTAGTATCCATTCCAAAACTCTTGTACTCTTCTGCAATGTCTAATTTGAAGCATGGTATTGTTAGGTCTTCCAGACACAGTTGCTCGTTGTGAGTCCCAGCTGTTCCATCTGCAGGGATCAGATTGGTGTGATTAGCCGGGGAGGTCTGATGTCCTGGCTGCTAAGCAGCCAGTCTGCTCTGAGGTGCGAGCTCTGTGTATTGGTCCTGGGAACATTGCTGGTTGCCGAGACACTGTCCAGTGTGCATTGGGAGGCTGGTCTGGTGGCCCTCCTTGTAAATAGACTCCAAGGGCATGCTGCTCTTGTCTGTTATAGTTTTTGCTACCCCCTTGCTGTCTCAGTTCTGTGCCCTGCAATTCTAGTCAGTTGATTTCTGAGTGCCCCTCGGTTAACCCTTTGTTCTCTTCTGTGTTCTCAGCCCTACCTGCCTTCCTTGCCTTGCTGCTTGTTGGTTATGCCTCCTTTTTGTTGTGAGCTCCAGTGTTCCCTGCTTCTCTTTGCCCTATTGCATTCTGTGTGAACTTTTTTAGGTTTATTGCAAGATGACACAGATGGAACAGCAATGCAACACAAGAGTATGCAGATAATGCAGGAATAAGCACATATTACAGGTAGAAAACACAAGAATACTGGGAATGCAAAGCGTTCAAATGAGCCCACAGAAGCAATATGCAGGTGTAGTAAATCCACAGGGAGTATGCAAGAAAGTCCAAATCAAGTCCACAGAGTGTGGAGCGTAGCTGTATAAAACAGGGATACAAGATAACAGAGACGAGAAAAAACAGGTAACAGGACCACGGATGAGAGGAGCAAATAAACATGCAGGGCAGGTAACAGGAAGCAGGAAATAATGACCCACACCTTGCTCTGGAATTATGGGATATTGATAGCCAGAGCTATATCCATGTGCAGGATAACAGGCAATTATACAAATTAGTCCCAGAGAGAGTGTTCAACAGCAGCCACTAGGGGCAGCTAGTAGAAATGTCCACAACATGAATCATCAGTCCAGGACTGCCCATAGAGCTATAACCAGAAATGGCAATGAGACAGTGAGTTGCCCTCCCTCTGTCCCTCCACAGTGTGTTGTGGTGTTCATCTGTGTGTTCACTAGGTCCTTCATCTTGTCCTGTCTTCTTACTCTCACACATTGGAGCCGCCGCCAGGGACTGCGACCTGCTGTGAGTCCTGCAGCCAAGCCTAACCTCACCATCAGAGGCTCTAGTGAATACCAGGCCCCACCATGCCCTGGTGAGTGGTTTCCTAACAAGTATCCTGACCTTCAAATTAAAACCCATATAGCTTTTTGTTTATCTGCAAACTAGATGGAGGTTGTCTTAATAAGAATCTCTGTAAGTAAAATCTATGGCAGGATATTAATGTATAGCATATTAATTCTGCCAAACCATAAGATGGTAACATTTATCCATTTATGGAGAACTAACCAGTTGGATTAGAAGGTGGATAAAATTTGGATGAAATATTCTGAGAAATCTTTGGAAGTAGGAACGATAGGTATTTTAAATGGGAATCTTTCCATATGAATGGGAAGGTTGTTTGAAGACCCACTATAACCCAGGGGGTAGAGGTTACAGTTAAAGCCACTGATTTATAGACACTCCACAGCTGAGGCTAACATATGGAATTCACTATCAGTTCTGGATCTACTTCTCCACCATTGATAACAGCTGCTCTATCCAAACCCTTGCATAACTTTGCAATAGGGCACAAGATTGTCTATGTCTACTAGAAGAGTAAAGGTTTAATAGAGGAGAAAATAGAGAAAAAAAAGGTGAAGTATTGTAAAGACTGCCAGCAACTAGTTTATGCTTTGTGTCTCCATTTACAATGTATCTTATTATTTCAAACATACCACCAATAGTTGCACAGAAAAGGAAGTTGACAATTACTGTTGGATTCTTATAATGATCATACTTGACAGTGGGCTTTCATGCTACAATTGAAATTCTTTTCGTTTAGCAGTTGCCCCCATCATCTGCCTCTTATATTTACATTAGGTCATTTTACTGTTGTCATTATATGTACAATGATCTCCTCAAAATGCAGTGGCAATATGATGGCACTTATAGTACACATAAAATAAACGTTATTCTTAATGGAAATTTATAGTGATTGTCTTTTTTAAGATCCCTTTGCCAACCCATGCACTTTAATTGCTCTCAATTAACATTATCACTATGATTATCTTTTTAAAGTGTCAGTACTTAAAAGACACAAAGATGCATGATACCTCTAAAAACAACGGACCTGATCCTGACCTCCACACACAGTCCATAGATGCGGAGGTCTGTAAGTTGGCACGTTAGTGGATGTGAACTTTCCTGTCACTCTCCCCTCACGTGCAGAGTTCTGTATGCTTACGTGTCCAGAACCCTGCCTTAAAATATTTGCAAGGATCTGTGTGCATCTGAATGCAGATCTGTGCAGATCTTCCTTCTGCCTCTCACTTACCTTAATCTGCCTCTCTGGCGGGGATAAGACATGCAGTTTGTGTAACAAACCCCCCCCCCCCTTCCTGCATGGAAAATCTATCATATGGAACTCAATTCTGCTGCGGAACATATGGTGCACAAGCAACTTGTGGAGGTCAGGTGACCTTCTAGCATCTGGATATGACCCAACATTATTTGTTTCTGAGATATACTGTGAGTATACTTTCAAATAAACAAAGTAACAAATGTAACTTGGCATTGTTAGTAGTAAAGGTGAAAGATGCAAACTTTATAATAATGGAACAAAGTCATGTGTACAAGAAACAAAATTGTTAAAGCAAGGCTGGGTATGAATTGAACACAACATAACCAAACAAAACTTTCCTTAAATCCATATGCTCAAAAGACACCACATGCAATGTTATGAGTCATAAAAAAATAGAAACAAAAAAACTATTGTTTCTTTGAAAGACTTGTCTTCTCTATATTTATTATATATAGCTCAAAAATATCAAAATTGTCTGTATGTATGTTGTAAAACACAACATACGTGGATATGAGAATTTAATTTCATGTATAAACATGTAAAATAAATAATAAAGACTATTTCTATGTGAAACCTGGTAGAGTTAGTGTAGCAAAAGACAGCTGCCCGTTCTGTATTCTTGAATATAAATTCCCATGTGTAAAACCTAATAATAAAATATACCAGGTTGCATGTATGTAATGGCAGTTCATACATTACAGTAAGTTCTTAAATGTCTGCAAGCTGTGCAGGGGTTAATCTGTGTTCAGACTGCATACATTATTAATGATCATTATGTGGACTTCAAGGTTTCATTTCCTTTGAAGACCTAAAGCTGCAGATGCCAGTGTGTGCCTGAGAAGGTGTTACAGATGTTATTGATATTTTGGTAACTTTGTAATGCCCTGTCTGAAACACAATATCCTTATCACACTGTTCTTCATTTTTCCTGATCCTATTCACACACTTCAGAGGATGTAGCTGAGTGATATTGACAAGACAAGAAAAGAGCAATTATGAATTATTTTGTCAGATTCTATAATGTTCTCAGAATGAATAGATGTATTGATCTGGTAACAGCTGAATGATGAGTGGGAAGACAGTGAAAATGGTAATTATATTGACTGATTGTTCATATATCTGAACACACACAAAAAATATTATTATTTATATATAATTCTACGGGTGACCATAGTAAATGAATTTTCAGCTATGGAATGGTCTATCTAAGAAACTGCCTTAGAAGACCTCCCATTAGACAAAGTGTTTAAAAATATGTCTTTCCTTTATCTCTTTGATGATGATGATGATTATTACCTCTCAATGAAAGCAATATTACATTTCATGGACCTGATTCATAATTAAGAATTTGCAGCTTTTCAGGTGCATATATTTAAGGAGCGGCAATACTGCGCATGCTTAGTAACTTAATGTACGCAATTTATATTGGACTTAAGAACAGGACGGCTCTGAATCATCTCTACAAACCTATATCTTCAAGGTTTGTAGTGATTTAAGAATGAAGGGGCGTGCTTGAAAAATTTTAGAACGAAAAGAGCAAGAGTGGGTGGAGGGAGCCATTTAAATGGGGAAATTTGGACGCGGTTAGGCAAAAACTTTCCGAATTAGCCGCCATACACACACAACTACGAATCTAAAGATAGGGTAGCCCCATGACATTCGTAAGTCAGTTAAGAAGCTGAAAACCGAGGGCGTGTCAGGGGAGGTGGGGTGCTACTTTTTGCATATAATTAAGAACCTAAGGCATACTTAAGTGTGAATACGGTCCAATATCTGTTAGCAATATCTGTTTGTATATACAATTATTCAGCAGTAAGAATTGTAGTCAAGTAGGGAAGCCTGAGAGTTTTAGATATTTAATTGTGGGTAGCTGGCATGTTAGTTCACAAGAGTATGTGGCATATCTCTATCTCGCTTTCCCATTTTCAGTTCATAAAGATTGGCGTTCAGATTTTTAGGAAGAATTTATGTTAGCTCCAAAATATCTTTTTAGCAATATAAAGAGACTTGAATGCATCTCCAGGAATGGGAATTGTTCTCTGAAGAAAGCCTAAATTCATGACCCAGTATATGCAGTTGTTTTAGTGGAATCTGAATTGCCCTGCTTATCTGGCATATCTTAGTCATTGATGTACATTATGTACATTAACAATAGTACCTATGCAAACTGTATAGGGAAAAGAATGTGTTGCCAAAAAAGATTCATGTTTTTTTTTTACGTTTATAACTTTATTTGTCTGAAGTTGTAGGGATTCAAATGTCTTGGTAAGAGAGCCTAAACCTGTTAGCTTATTGTTCTTGTTTCATGATTGCAATAACATAGGTTAGTGTTTACTGATCTTGTATAGAGGAGGACTTCCTCTTTCTTCTAGATTTCCCTTGCCACTTTTTACTAGTATTGAATTTTCTTTTATTCATTGGATCTAGTTCTTTCTTTTGTCTATTTAGCTGTTGTGTCGATTTCTAGTTGTTTGCTACACTGGGCAATTGTTTTATGATTGCTCCACTGGGCCTGTGAGATGGGAAAATTGTGCATATGGCAGTGTGTGATAGTTGCAGGTGGTGTTTGAACCAGGGTTTGGCACACTATATATTATGGTGTGTAGCACAGGTAACCTATATGTTATGGAGTGTTAAACACATATATGGATGGATTTTTCAAATGCCCAATAATCGTACCAGAAGAGCGCTGATACAATTATTTGATCTTTTGACATGTTTAAATCGGGCATTAGCGCCTGATATTTTAAGCTAAGCCATTCCGCTTATTGAATGGCTCCCTCATCTGCACGGTCCTTCCTCTTCTACTAGGATTATTGGCCCCAGCAGAAGAGGTGTATGGCACTGATAACGGGACCTTTTCATGTCTGGAAATTATCCCGTTTATCGGGCCACCTTCTACTGGGAAAGATAATTGTCCCAGTGTATGGACAGCTGTATGGTGTGAATTCTAATCTATTCTGCAATCCATGTGAATGAATGATATCAGACAGATTGTTGAGAGGAATTATTCACCCCACCCTGCCTCTCCCCAAAATCACACACAGAAAACAAGTATGAAAAAATGTAAGCTTCAGATTAAATATATTAATTGAATGTTTGACCTGCCTACTACTTTAACTTTGTTTTGTTAAAAACATAAAAGAAAAATATAAATGATATTTTAAAACTCTCTTCTTGGTTGAAAGACATGACATCTGAGAGGCTTTGCCTTTGTAAATTCTCGGGACACAATGCATCACTACAAAATGAAACTGTAACCATGGCAGGTATTGTTCTGTCTGACCATCTCAGTACTTCTCTTTATGAGTCTGTGATTTCTGTCTAGTTATTTCGTAAAGACTGAGTACATTGACAAATACAGCTGATTCAAGGAATTTACAGAACATTTCCAATGTCAACAGCTATTTAAATTATCCCAACTTTATACTGAATCTCACAAATCCAATTAACAGCTAATAATATTTGTCACTTTTACTTGAAGTCATTAATGGGAAGTCAAGGGAGATGTTGTAACAGCCAGATTAAATTGTTTCAGTCTTCGGCTGTGGCCACCCTTTAAATCACTGGACTCTTATCTCTGGCTAACAGGGGCTTTTATGTTTTTTCTGCCACTTTTTTCCATCTAAATTAAATGAATGTCATCGAAAATGAATTTAATCTCTGTTAGATTACTTCTTTAGTGTGATCTCTCATTTTAGACAACATACATAATGGTTTGTAATAAAATTACTTTCATTATTTGGATTATTTTAGTTTAGTTTGTTATAGAAATATGAATATCTTTTGACTGTTTTACTGTAAATAAAAACACACAGTGACATAATAAATTAAAGAGACACATTGTGTGCCCTCATGTGGTGCAGAAATAGAAATTCCAGTCACTTTTGATGCCCCTCGTTCCTGTAACAGGATTTTTGCAGAAACACAGATAAATTGTAATTAAAATAATAAAAGTACTTCAAATATGACACTAGGCGCTAGACTGACATGTACACTTCCATGACAGTGTGCAATCCCATATGAGACCTTGGCCAGCATCCTCCTTGTGTCATTCCCAAAGCAGATTGCAAGATGACACCTTGTTATTTGTATACAGCGGTCAGGGGCTGGCTGTCAAATTTTAGCCTGGTAGGCAAGCAGCTCATAAGGTAATAGTACATCTTTAGGGTTAACATTATTTCAATGGTGTCTCAGTGTACACCATTGTGTGTTTTAAGGGCTGCATCCATGGTGGTCTGTCTAGTCAGGCCACGACATTTCTACCGTTCTTACGCATACGGCCGCCATAGGTCTGGATCAGCCCCCACTAGGGACCTCGGCCCAGAAACCCAAAAAGACAAAGAGGCACATACCCCCCTGCCCCTCAGCCAAGCTCGCCCCTGACAGTTGTGGTAAAACAGGTGACCTTATGACTACTTTGTTCTAGGAAATGGATCCAGCAAATGGCTAAACTACATTCAAGGTTTTGATGGTAGAGAACTTTTTGATGCTATGCTAGACATTACTTTCCTTTACAATGTAGATTAGAAAACACTATGGGCCAGATTTACTAATCTGCAAGAAAGGAAAAGTGGAGATGTTGCCCATAGCAACCAGTCAGATTCCAGCTAGCATTTTCTAGCATGTAATAAGAAAGTAAGAGCTAGAATTTTATATGATGTATAGGTTAGGTTGATCTCTCTCTACTAGAAACTCACTGTTATCTAAAGCTGGGAAATATCTGTAGTTTTAAACTCCTTTTGTCCAAACCCATTTAGTAGTTCATAATGGACAGGATCCAAAGATCCAATTATGTTGTGCTCAGATTGTGCTGTATATAGCCACACATCAGAGCAAGTACTTGGGTAACTACTCTCTTTGGGCCTGATTCAGACTTAAGAAGGAGCTTGATAATAAGAGAGGAAAGTTACTCCTGGGCTAAACCATGTTGATTGCAGGGGAGTCATATTTCATCTGTGGCAAACAGTATTAGAGTTGAGAGGTGATGTTTCCTAGCCCAAGTCTAAATAGATAGTGCGATAGTAAAGCTGGTCAGTATCTGTGTGCAGTAAGCAATTCAAAGATATATCCCTGCATGCAAACAATACAATTAACTTGACTCCCCCTGAAATCAACATGGTTTAGCCCAGGAGTAACTTTCCTCTCTTATTTTCTAGCTACTTCTTAAGTCTGAATCAGGCCCTGATCCAGACCTACGCCAATAATACGCCCTTGTACGTAGCGTATTTACGTCCGCGTACCTTTGAAGCACTGCCCTAGGCACTCCCCTTGGTCGTTCGTATTTATGCCGTCTTATGCCGACCAAACCCTACCCTAAGTATTCTGAGCGTAACCGTGAGCGTCCGTAGGCTCCATGCGTAGTTACGGCGCTTAGCACGCCCATACAGTAAGATTTACAAACCTCACCCCGCCTCCAAAGCGTAATTACGGGTGTAGTATGGCTGGCACGCCACTTCGTTCATAGTTACACTGTGGACCTTAGTCTCGTAAGTACGTTCAAAGTTTCTGGTCGTAACATCTGCCGCGCGCGTGCGCAGAACATGGAAAACAGCGTTTTTACGACTGCACCAAGCATAAAAACGCAAGCAGGCGTAGGTCTGGATCAAGCCCATTGTTTGCACTGACTTTCATTGCCCTACCTTAAATTTTAAAATTAAAATTAAGGAAGATC
>WWET01000275.1:690922-708740 GCA_011038615.1 Limnodynastes dumerilii
TCGGAAGACTGTTTTGGTTGTTAGTACATCTCTACTGTAACTTGTCATGACAAGTTCATTCTCCTGTGAGTAAAACCTAACCCACTTGTCAGAAGTTGCCGAAAGTGCCATTTGTCGGAAGTCTGGGATGGGTCGTCTGATCAGGTCACTTGGATTTGTGCACAGATTGGAAACTAAGATTTATTTTTTATGTAACAGACACAGAAAGTCACCAATTGTCAAAAGTCTGGATCCTGTGCAATGTCTTATTTTTGTCTAATCTATAGATTCACACTCCACAAGTCCTGATACAGTGACTACTTTTATTTTTTGTATTAAATTGTTCATATTTCCTTGTTGATGCTTGTAGCGGCCAATAACATTGTAGGTAGAATAGCTGGAAATTTTAATGCCAAATTGGTTTCCTTCTAGACACATGCTAAGAAATGTTGAAACATTTTTTTTTCTCACAATGTGACACTCTGCATATTCTCATAGAGTAGTAATGAGCATGAAAATGTTTAGGTTCAAGATTCAAAATAAACTCACAGACACCAGCCTGTGAGACAGGAGGATGTCAGAAAACGAGATTCCCTTAGATTTGTATTTTTATTTTAAATTTATAGCACTGACAAAGTAACAACAGCTAAACTTTTTTGTTTGTTTATGAAGAATGCCAGAGCGGTTATATTGAATTGCTTATTTTTCAATTCCTTAATTAAAAACAAACATAGAAGCAGAACTATCCTATAGCTGAAGGTATGTTTTTGAATAAAATTTCTGGTTTACTTTTTTTCTGCCCTCACAATATGACAGCCACTGCAAGAAGCACCTCATCACATTTCTCTGCATTCTCTGTTTTGGAAAAGTGAGTGGGTGTTTGGCATCCATTCTGTCTAAATTTTATCAGATGAGTACTTTTTTTTTCTTTCTTTTTTCCTTGGCAAGTGCTTTTAAAAACATTTGTTGAATTATCTCTCAGCTGTCACCCTCCAGCTCCCCGAAAGTCATTTCCCATATGCCAGAATGGAAGAAAGTATACAGAAGTTTTCCATGTGAAGAACTGCAGTGAGGCCTAACTAATAGAGTGCTCACAAACCCTATCTAATGGCAACAAGAGCTGTTTGTATATTTAGTTTAACGTTAAATTTTCAGCCTTTACTTCAAAGTTTGGTCTTACCTTATTGTATCCATAAAAAATTATATTGGAAACAAAAACCCTGTCTTTTAATTCATTTTTATATAAAGGGTTTTCAGTAGGCAATAAAACTTAGAACAATTTGCAGCTATAAACAATTCAAGTCATTAATAGACATTCATGCAACTATAAAACCTAAAAGCAATGTTTCTATTGCTCCTTGAAAAAAGAGGGCATGCCTGTTTTTCAGTATTTATGAAGGACAAAAGAATTTTACATGCACAGGATGCAGTTGCTGGTTGAAGGGCTCATTTTTTTCAATGATATAGTCAAAGGCTTAATTTCGGCTGTACCACTACTGAGTTTTTTGATTGTGAGAATATACATTCCAGAGTAGGAACCATATCGAATGGCCTTATTTTGGCAAGGTAACCATCTTAGTAAGGTCCAGGATACAGGACAGGACGGGTTGGGGCTAGAATCCAGAGAGGTGAAGATTAAGTGTAGGTTGCAGCATGAGGATGGTTAGGGAAGGATTAAGGTTAGGCTGATAGAAGGAAAGGATTATGGTGAAAAAATTACTGTTGTTGCTGCATTACCGGAGAATCACACCCACGTTCACTATGGTGGTTAAATAATTTGTGATCTTTTTCAAGAATTTAATAGAACCTACAACTTAGTTTGCAGTGATGGAGGAGAAGGAAAGAAACATTGAGTAGTTTCCTTCAAGGAACAATAATGTTACAGACTAGTTCACCAGGGACCGTATGCACACTTAAGAATGATTTAGGTTCTTATTTATACACAAAAAATAGCAATGTGACTCCCCTGACACGCCCCCAGTTTTCAGCTTCTTAATTGACTTACGAATGCCATAGGGCTACCTTATCTTTAAGTTCGTAGTTGTGTGCGTAGGGCAGCTAATTAAGAACGTTTTTGCCCAGATTTAAATGGCTCCTTCCACCCAATCTTCTTATCTTGGTTCCTAACTTTTCCCGGAACACCCATTCATTCTTAAGTCATTATAAACCTTGAGGAAATTGGATTGTAATGATTCAGAGTTCTTAAGTCTTACATAAATTGCGTATATTAAGTTACTACGCCTGTGCAGTGTATCCCTTCTTAAAAAGCAGCATTTTCTTGACTGTGAATCAGGTTCCAGGTCACTTATTCTAATTAAGAACTTGGTTTACACTGGAGCTCTTGAAGTGGCGACAGACTAGGAGGCCTGTGCCTAGCAGGTCATGACCTCCAGTGGCGATTCTCATATCTTGTGGAGTGATACAACAAATAAAACAGAACTCCAAGAGGGTAACCAAGGAAACCTAAACAGGACAGGTCAGAAAACCTCAACCTGTGATTACCAAGGATGGCAACAGGAAGTGAGTGTGTAGATGGACCAACAAAGATGTGTCAGATAGACAAAAACCAGTACGAAAAGCACAACCAAAGCTAGAAGGAAACTGGGCAAGATAAAGAAACCGACAGCAACCAACCCCTGGGAAGTACAGGTGAGTACAATGCAAGAGCCGGATAACAAGGCTGAGTAATAACCAAAATAATAGGACACAACAACAGCACACATACAACACTATCAGGGTAGATACCACACTTTCAGAAACAGACAAGGGAAGAGCAGGGAACAGGTAAGGGAAATGCAGGAACAGAGTACTGGTCCATTGGAGGGCAGCAACAAATACACAGCAATCAGGAGAGCAAGAAGCACAGAGCAAGAAGCATGGAGCTGTTATGGGACTAACCACCAGGGTGCGGAATCTAACTATCGTGTGGATTTTCTCAGAGCCCCTAATGGTGGGATTGGACTTGGCTGTGCCCCAACAGCAGGTTGTGGCCCGTGGCAGAAAGTCCCGTGGAAAGATAAAGGAAAAGACCTGGAAGCCCAATAAGACACGACAATGTAGAGGAAGGGAAGAGGTTTCCGGAGAAAAGGCCAGAGACAAACAGGGCCCAGGACCCAAGGGTAACAGGCAGATAAACAGACATAGACATGATATCAATCGTAAGGTAGTACAAAATAGAATGAGGTTGACCAGCATACAGGATGGAAACCAGATAAAACTGAAGCGAGTCAGACGAGGAGAAGAAAGAGGAGAGTAGAGAATAGGTCGGCCCAGTATTGAGCCAGACAAGCTGGTGGGCTAGGGTGGGGCAGGGAAAATGAATCTGCAAAAACTGAGCCAGACAAGCTGGAGTGCAGGAGTTAAAGTTTGGGTAATAATAGATTGCACAGAATAAGCCAGGCAGACTGGCAGGTTAGAGTTAAATATTGGGTTAATGAAAGACTGCACAATATTGAGCCAGACAAGCTGGTGTGCAGGAGGTGAGAATAAGGTAAGTATCTAACCGCATGGTATTTAGCCAGACTAACTGGTATGCGGAGGTCAAAGGAAGAATTAATATTTAATTGCACAGTATTGAGCAAGACAAGCTGGCGTGCAGATATAAAAGGTTAGGTAAGTACTAATTTTACTGAATGTAGCAAGCAGACTGACATATAAAGGGTCAAGACAAGGTAAGTATTTAGTAACACAAAATGTAGCCAGTCAGGATGGTATGTAAAGGTTAAAGACTAGGGGGTAGATCCAGAACTACGTTCGCCGTACGTTTACTCGCGTAGCGTGTTTACGCCTGCGTACCTTCTATACACTCCCCTTGGCACACCCCTTGAATGTACGTATTTTGTCAAGATACGCTTTTCAAACCCTACCTTAACTTTTGGAAACGTAACCGCAGTGATCCGCACACGTACGTATGGGCAACACATATTTACGCAGCTAAGCACGCCAATACTGTACACTTTAATTACAAACCCTTGCCTACTTAACGTATTTCAGACGTATTTTGGACTCACGTAAAATTGGCATGCCCACACGTAAGTATTTACATGACACATACGTGAATGGCCCATACCTTCACAATTACGCTACGTTACTGAGCATATTTTCTATGGTGCGCATGCACAGTACTTACCAAAAGGCGATTTTACGTCTCCACCACGCGTAAATTCGCTCACAAGAGTTGTTGTGGATCAGGCCCTAGGTCAGTATAGTTGATACAGAATTTAGCCAGCTATGCTGACATACAAAGGATATAGGCAAGAAAACAAAATGTATAAGTAAACGTTACAGACAAGGATTCTTACCTAAGTATTTTTCATCTTACAAGCGTAGTTATACATGTTTAACTATTTTACACTATCTACATACCATTTCGTAAAACAGAGTACCTACAAGCAGGACACACGTGCACACAGAGAGCACCCTATCACCGGCATCCACATGCAGGGACACCAGGGATTTAACAAGACAGGGCCAGAATGGGCTGGGTGTGACGAGAGGCAGGAAGCTGGCGTCCAGATCACCTAGCAGCGATTTGGATGCCCAGCCGCTGTAAGGGCGGCGTGAGGAAAGTCAAGAGGCTAGTGTCCAGATCAACTAGCAACAATCTGGATGCCCAGCCACGGGTAAAGGCAGCATATTACACAACGACACGGCTTGTAACAGGAGCAAGAGAGCAGGCAGACTGCCTAATCACTGCTGGGGTGCTCCTACCTGTGTGTGATTGGCTAGCATCCTGGTCACTAGGCAATGACCTGGATTCTTACAGAGGCCTCACTTCATTGGAGTAGAAAGGACTGCTGCCTAGAATATTTAAGTGCCATCACACTACATGTGATGGTGTGAATGACAGTGCTGATATGGAGAATGCTTACTTGCCATGTAACATGTACAGCCCACTGGGGATAAAGATGGACTTCTTTTGGAGCTTTCAGTCTAAATTCCCTGACTCACACACACAGACTGGGACAATTTTTTTTCTAATTCAGTAGCCAATTAGCATGTGTCGGCATGGGAAAAAACCCACTGAAACACAAGGAAAACATGAAAACTTCACACAGATAAGTCTGGGAATCATGTGACCTGAATTCTGTGCAGCATCCTGGTGTCCATCACATAGTAAAACTACCCTTTTTATCTGCTCTGTGTATTTGCATCTTTCCTTGCACAAATATGATTTGGATTCCTTCAAACTCCATAGAATTATGACAGCAAAATGTTGGAAATATTCATTGTTATTTTATCCTTTTACATTAATGCATAGTATAGAAACAGCATTCAATACTTTTTAATATCTTGTTAGCATCTACATTCTGCAAATAACATAAATCTTCTTCTATTCTTTGGACGTTACATTTATTAAGTTATATTTTTCTTCCTTCCATAAAGTAACTTGAGCTGTCTCGAACCAATGGGACGCCATTAAACAATAGCACCAGAACTAGATCACATGACTGCTGTCCTTGGAACATCTGTTGTTGTATCAGATAGGATGAATCTAGGTGCAAGTAGTGGCAAGAGTAGTGTTGTATGCTGTGGACTGTATTCAGCCTTAATAACGTTAGCCAACTTACACATTCTGGACCGTATGCAGACTACCGGACGTATAGCATATACGTCCGGAGTTTAGCGATTTTTACTACTGCGCATGCATAGTAAATTTTTTACGTAATCTACGTATCTTTTCCTTACGTAGATGTTATTCATCAGATCTCACCACATATGGAGTTGATTCCCGTATGTGCACAACTACGTATGACAGGGCGTGACAACACTCTGTATGTGCAAGAATACGCAATGTGGGTAGGGGAGGCCTTTATATTGTACAGTATGGGCTTTGTTAGGCACTTCTGCATGTCCGAGCGCTACGTCTGCGCAATGATACGCACAGAGAAGTTAAGGTAGGGAAGTCAGTTAAATTCCGTAAGTGAGAGAGGAGTGAGAGGGGAGTGAGTGTTGTGTCTACGTGGCCAGTGCGTATGGAAAGCACTCTTAAGTCTGAACACAGTCCTGTATTCTTACTGTAAAAAATGTTTTATGAAGAATGCAAACAGCAAACAGTTATTATATGATCAAACTTAAACTAGGAGAAAATAGTAAAAAAAAAAAAAATTGACATTTTTATTCTCATTTATTAACTGTTAAAAGATAAATATATATAGGACTTTTTTTTGGACATTTCAGGTGTTGATGTGTATGGTATTTTAGTATGCTTTTGTTGTGCTGCCTGTCTATTACATGCAGATTAATATACCTGCTGATTGATACTTTTACTGCTCAGTATTTCCATGTTTGTGCTCTGTGATACGCAGTTGTATATAGGACTGTCTACACTAATGTGTATTTGGTGAGTATTTAGCGCTAATACAGCAAGGAACAAAGTTTGAAAGATTTATTTCCGTCCCACTAACAAATAAATCAGAACAAAAATCCCTCTTTGCTCTTTCCTTTATGCAACCACAAATTAGTTGTACAGCACACTATTAGTATAGGTCATGTTGTAGCAAACTTATCATACATCTGCCAATGGTCAAGGGCTGTCTGGTCTGATGAGTAGTTGTACCCCAGGGAAGTCACAATTACAGCTAGCTTGGCCTGAGTTTGTGAGACACCTGTATTTTTTCTTTGAAATCATATATTTAGTTAAATAAACCTATTCAATGCTTTATATATTACAGTATAATGAAATAGATGTGTCACACTGCTTAGTAAAAATGGGCTTGCATGGGATTATGTGTCACTGTATTAATATACGTTAGTATAAAATCACATATCATAGCTTTATACAGGCCTTCTGATCACATTTTACTGCTTTCCCAAATAGTCGTGTATTTAAATAGCACATTAATTTTAATACATTCTTCTTCAGAATAGCTATAATGTATAGACAGCCTACTAAGTGCAGAGAAAGGCACATTTTTATTATCATTATTACCCAATTACAGATGGGAGCGCAGGTGTGCAGAGCGGAAATAGAATTCACAGGCTTGTGTATTTAAATTGCTACATTGTTAATGCTGCTCCTCTGTAAAGCTTTTAAATAAGAATTCATGCTGCTAAACTGCCAATTGGTGTGTAAGTAGTTAAAGATTTCTCTATTACATTTATTTGGTCTAATGCCCAGCAAAGTGCATCCATGTTTCATTAGTGTGCTAGTTGCCATCTGTCTCCTTGACCTTTAATCTCATCATCCAGATTGGTGGATGGAGGAAACGTGTGATGTGGTCAGCACTATTGACCCTTTAACTCTGCACATGTCTACAGATTGAGGAATGGCTGCAGAGGGGCATCATGCCATGACAAGATGGCAGAATGGTTTGTTGTGCTGTTAATAGATGTTTCACTACTCTGTGCATGGCATGGACCAGTGGGGCAGTCTGTTTTTGTAAATTATTATGCTAAGCCAATGGACCTGTTGATATGTTTAATGTTGCTGCAGTTCATGGAATGATATGTGATAAAACAGTATGTGGAAGTTATGTTTACAATGGAGACCATCACTGTCAATCACATTTTGTAGTCTGTCATTTTTTTTCATTTATACTTAATAATCTTGTTACAGTGAGATAGATTCTAATTTGTATGCTCTGCTATCTCCACTCCCCTCACATTAATGAACTTGCCATAGCCTGCCATAAGTTTTAAAGTCTTTGACAATAATGTACAATGTAATCTTAAGCCACACCCACTTGTGAGTGCAATTGTTGACATTGTCATTGAAAGGGTTCCACGCAGCAGTGTGAGAACGCATGAGAGGCCATAGTAGTTTTGACTCAGGTACCCTACCTTTAAAACTTCAGAGCTGCCCCCACTTAAAATGGCGATGGGTCAGAAAGTTGGATATGATGCTGTCTGTGAACACACCCTTACTGTATTTCTAAATACAAAACCCCTTTCACTTGCAACAGCAACCTCGCCTACTGCCGCATCCCTTTAGAACAAATAAAATCAGAACACTGGAAAGCATTCCAATGCAAGCAGTCGTAAAACCCACCTTGTGGGGGTCTGAATCTGGTCAATTGCTCTTAAGTGGATGGGACATGAGAACGCAAAAGTGTATCCAAGAAGTCTGCATCGTCCACATTGTACTGACAAACCACACCCTACCCTTCCTGCGTGCTTCTCAGCCTTCCCCTTTTGGTGATTGATTAGACTCTCAGAACCCCCTTGGCTGCAGAGGACCATCATGACATTACAAGATGGCACACTGTTTTATTTTGCTGCTTGCCATGCCTCCTGCTCATTCATTTTTACACATAACAGTGCTCAATGGGAAGCTCTGCGTTTATTTTCAACACCTAGGGGGATTCCTCTGTTCCTCTTATTGGGCCAGATCCAGACCTAATAATGTTAGGGGATTTATGCAAGACACTTGCGTAAGTCAGCCAGCTCTAACATTATTAGTGCACATGCGCCTGCCAAATATTATGCAACAGATCTGCTTGTGTAAATCCCAAAAGAGTGGGTTAAGCAGGGTTGCCGACTCCTGAAATTCAGGCAGTTCTCCCAGTATCCCGGAAGAGCCTGCAAATCTCCTGCAATTGACTAGTGTTGCTAGGGACAGGGAGGGACTTGCTGGCGCCATCAAGCCCTGTCCCGATCCTAAAAACGGGTAAGTATTAGTCAGGGGGTGGGGCTTTATGGCGCGATTTGCATAAATCGCCCCATTAAGCCCCACCTCCTGCATGCAGCTATAGCTTCCCTCCTGGGGTTAAGGCATGCAGAATAGCTGCAGGGGGCGATGAATAGTAATTTGTGTGTGCAGACACAGATAGGCACAGAAAAATTAAGGGAGGTTTATGGATACGTAAGTGTCCTAAAGTCCTCATGAGAGAGGGGAATGACATTAGAGATCAATCCTCTCTTTTGTGTGGACTGCCAGATCTTTGTACATTCAGAGGTCTGGATATAGTCCACTGTTCTGTAGTATCAAGTTAGACTTTCATTGACCAATAACACATTTATACAGACTTGGGGCCGGATTCAGAGGTAAGTATGACAGGGTACTTACGCATGTGCGCACCAGATGTTCCTCAAACGTACCTTCAGATGTACGTAACTAAGTTATGTACATCTGAAGGTACGATGAATGGGCCGACAGATATGCTTGCCGTAAAGTGTGCGGGGGTCTGGATATAGCCTTTGATGTGTTACATGACCAGTGAATATAATGCTATCTTATTTTAAATCTTTTTTTAAAACAACCTTTCCATATTTCAGTACTAGCACATGTGTTTTTATTGTTACTTTTTCATAACATCATAACAGCTCTGAATTGCAGAAGCTATGAACGCGCTACCATTTTAATCAGAATAACATTTGAGAACATGATTTGCACTGGGAAAAGGAGGGAGGTGAGAGGTAATTAATGAATGACCTGACAGGCACATACTGTACCTCACCAGTTTCATCACTGCATTGTACCCAGCCTCTTTACCTTCTTATTCCCAGCATTACAGAGAAAAAAAAATTCAGTACGTTTTGTGTGGCCAAGACTTATTAGTATGCAGCAGAAATGCCAGAATCTGTTCCCAAGCCTATGCCGGGTGAAAAATGGCTTGCATTTTCCTGATAGCCCATGTGGTTGTAAAGAATAAATGGCTAATGAATTACAGATGAACATTGACGCCAATTAATCTTTCTGCTGTCCCTGGGTTATATGGCAGCCATTTAAAAGTTTAATCAATACACTAAAGTTGAAAACATGCAGGCACTGCAGTTGTTTGACTGTAATAAACATCGGAAAGAAACAGCAGCCTTGTACAGGCCTGTGCATTAGAATGACAGGTATTTATGCTTAATGGACTAAATATTTTTTATTGGAAGTGAGCAAATGTCAACTTAGGTTTTGCGAGGCAAGTGTTCTCTTCCTTTTCCTGGAAGGTGGGCAAGAAATTGGTGGCAGGTCACTGACAGTGACAGATGAGCAAACAAATAAAGAGGGGACTGTATGGGGTACAAAGGAAAACCAAGAATTCATGAGCAACTGCTCTGTTTTTCATTCTACAGATTCTAATCGCGCTACTGATAGAGAGAAAAGCCTCTTTAAAGGTGCCCTGAAATTGTTAACATTCCTCTTATTAATCTCATTTTACTCAGAGACCATTAAGCTATATAAGATATATGATTATAGGCTGGCCCGGTGTGGTTCTCTAATGAGGAGGGATGGGGCCCCAAGATTTCTGTTTCCAGGCTTGATTATAGGTTGGAATATCTCTACGTACCTGTTTTGTTTACATTGATAGGATAACATATTTTAGACAGGGGAGTGGCGGCTTACTGTCTTAACAGAAGGGGCCCCAAAAGCAGTATTTAATTACTATTTGTATATTCATGACTTTTTATATTCATACTACGTAGCTCTTTGCAATTTAAACACTAAGGGCTGTATTCACAGATCCGTTTTTTAAAAGTACGCAATTATACACACGCACGTGGCAAGGCAACACCCACGACACTCCCCTCTCCCAGACGTGCAATCGTAGACTTATACCTGTATAGACCACCCTTATTTTTACGTGTGTACTTACGTCCCTCAAGCGTTCATTTAAATGCCTCCCCCCACCCACTTTCATGTAAATTAAGGATTTCTACCCCGTCCATCCGTACGTATGTCCCCAAGTGCGATTCACATGTCTGTGCCTAAAGCACTTATGTGCGTATAATCTACGTAACTTACGTAAATAAAGTTACTACCCATGCACAGTTAAAACATACCTAAACATAAAAAACTGATCTGTGAATGCGGTCCTAAAGTTCCATATATGTAAAAAAAAATTATAAAATTAAGACAGCCTATGTTGATGGGTGAGAGGGCTCTGTGGTCTATATCATGGTTGCTGACTCTCCTGGAATGTTCAGGAGACTTGCAAAATTCAAGCTTAGCTCCCACAATGGAATTGAGGGTGATATAAAGTAAATCAGGGCCGCAAGTCTCTGTTGCGAGTCTCTGCTACAGAGAGGGTTAGGGTTAGGTTGTGTGGGGGGGGGGGGGTTGAGCACCATGTTTGGAGCTTCGGTGATCGATTGCTATGCCTCATCGAGGCAGGGTCGTTCGCTACTGGGGACCCACACTGGTCCCGTCCCCACAACTTTTCAATATTGTGAGCTCTAGTGTTTCTAAAGATTTCCAAGACATGATGACACATTTTGTATCATTGTATCAGTCCTGCCCATCCACGGTAACAGTATGAATGATGCCACTGCTAGGTAGGAGTTGGGGTTTCATGCTGTGATTTGCATAATTCATGTTGTCAAGCCCCGCCCACATACTTCTTCTCTTTCTTCACTCCTAGAAAAGAGAATTCGGCAACTATGATCTTTATCATTCAGTCACAATGTTATTCTTGAGAGAGAAGGCTAATTGCGTATGGAAGGAAAACAAAAATAGTTAAGTGTAGATCTGTCTGTTTTGCATAACATAACAAGAGCCTGAAGAACTGTTAAAACATGTCTTGTATATACTGTGTGGTACCATACTGAGACCAACGTTTGCCTACTTTCTATTTCTTCCCTCTGGGAGATCTTGGAAAGAAGAAACAGATGAGGATGGAGCTTAATGACACAATTTATGGAAATAGCGTCCTGAAGCCCCACCCTCTGTCCATATTCATAGGGTTTTTGAGGGTGGGACTTGATGAAAATGGCATCATCAAGTCTCGCCAAATCCCTAGTAACACTAGGAATTACTGTAATGATAGGTAGGGGGCCAGGACTTGTAGGAGATTTGTCTTCTCTCCCGGGATATCGGTATTACTGCCGGAATTTCGGGAGTATCCAGGAGAGTCAGCAAACCCTGCTGAGATTTAAGATGGCGGCTATGAATTTCCTGTCCGCCGAAACTTTCTGTATAACAAATGGATGGCAGTGATGTCACTTATGCCAATTACACATAGTATACATCTACAGTAATTTTTATGCAAAGCTTGTAAAATAGGATGTGGCGATAAGAAAGACTGGGGTAGAAGAAGGTTAAGGGTGGTTGAAGAATTTGATGAGATTGTCTGTACGTCATATACCTAAACAAGATTTAAGTTTAGATGGGAGGACTTCCAATCAGTACATTGGTTCTGCAGTGTAATACTCCTGACAATGGTGTAACTACCGTGGAGTTCGACTTCTCAACCCGAGGCAGCAGTCCATTGTGTACTCACAGATGATCCTCCAGTCAGGAGCAACAGCTCAGCTGTCAGCTGCTGGATAGTTCTTTATATACAGTGCTCAGGACTCAGAGTCCCCTTCCCCATCCACATGTCTGATTTGCTCTGATGCCTGGCTGTGTCTGTTTCTGCACCTGGCCTCTGGTGCATGCAGCAGATTTTGATTATAATGTTTTGTTAATTAATTTTAACATTTATATTTCACTGAGTAACAACTGATTGGTTCTAAACCCAAAATAATATGTATACCTCTGACACATAATTTGACTGTTTCTGTTCTTTTATTAAAACACCACTCTCTGTAGAAACTGCTCCATTGCCAGTACAAAATGTGTGGATGAGTTGTAGAGATGCATAACACAGGGTATAGCCCAATCTGGCCTCTCATGCTTGTCAATCTCCACAGCAATGCTCTGATAAATTATTGTGGAAGGTATCATTGTATTTATATCTGAAAGTAAGTGACAGCAGACTGGCAGCTCTGTCAATCAGCTCCCTGATTGCTGACTCCAATTTCTGAGACAGCTAATCAAAGATCAAGCAAATGTTGTTCTTGATTTGAAGTAATGAAGATATGACAAGAAAAGTTTCCTCTTCTCTTCCCCTGCAGCAGTCTGTAGTTGTAGATGCCAATGAACATGTTTGGAGGCCTTGCACTGAACTCTGAAAAAAAGGGCCTATTAAATAATTCACTTAAGACATTATTTATATCTGTTTATCATGTTAGAGCATATTCAAGAATGTGTTTAATATAATATTTTACTGCTATTCAATTCCCAGCCCTGGAGGAGACTGATGAACAATCAATGAGGTTTAATATATCTGAAAAACACATTGAGGAATTAGGTGATCAACAAAAAGCAAATAGTAATTGTGTGATGTCTAATTTTGATCATAATTGCAACTGTCACTTTTATACTGTACATCCTATCCTTCCTATGTCTAGAACCTAGTGCATGAAACTGTAATACATTAATAAGATGAGCTGTTGTCTGTCTGATCATCATCGTGAGCCACGGACACTGGAACCTTGTAGACATGAGAACTGGAAGTCCTCATACCAGCTATAGTAATAGCAAATAAATATGGGGACTGACTATTATTAGGTGCTCCAGGAGAACAACTTAGAAAAAATGATTTATAGAAACAATTGGAACCATTTATATGAGTAGACAATCGTAAATTAACTTTAAAATGTTCAAAGACTTTGAGGATATTGAAGTCATTGTTGTCTTTGAGGTTCCTCTAAATTATGTGCTAAGAAAAGTATTAATCTTTCACACTCGTCCCATAAACTTGTCACAGGCCTCTACTCTTCCTAAAAGTGATTTTCTCCATTAAAAAACAAATCTTAAAGGCTCATATGGACAGAGTGCTGAAACATAATCAGTAATTCACATGTTTAAAGCTCTGCAAATGATTTGTTACAAACAAGATTCATTTAAGATTGTGTGATGTTTCAGTCTCATTACGATATGCCTCAGGGTTCAATTCATTAATCTATAAATCTGTTTAGGACCAGTAACCCTCTTGTATGTCAGCACTTGATCTCTTACGAGCATATCAGAAGCAAGTGGCAAGCAAAGATTTGTGGCCTGTAAAGTTTGTTTTTGCAGATGTATTCCTATAAAACCTTTTACTCACCTCTCTCGCAGCAGAGAATTCATTAACAACATATATCATGCATGTCCCTTGTGTAAAATAGCATATCAAATCATCCGTTAACAGAAGTAAAATAAATACTATGTGATATAATCCTTTGTAAACTCTGTAGCATATATATTGTGCATGCTGTCTTTTGTATGAAATAAAAGCAAAAGCTTAGGTGCTAACTGTCTTTTAATAGTGCTTATTTCTCTAGTTTGTATTCCTTAACCACTACTGATAGATTCAGGGAAAATTACTAGTCCCATTTAGGTAACAGTGGGAGCTTGCAGCAAAAGATAAAATTGTCCTTTGGCATCTGTTTTGCCCCCTTTTACCCGGTACATTTCTGTTGTTGTTTTTGTGTTTTATTGTTGTTGATTGTAATTTTTTAAAAATAATGTTGGACCAGATTCCAGGTAAAGGCTATATTCCGTAATGGAAGCACCCTCTGCGGAGGCTATTGTATAGAATTGGTGATCCACAACCCTGCATGTAGGAGTCAGGGCACTACCCCTGCTCTCCTCACCAGGTCCCTACCTAAAGTATTCCACACAGAAACCCCTCCATGCAGAATACTGAATTGTATGTAAGGGCCTAACTGTATAATTTACATGCTTATGCCCACTCCCTCATCTGCACAGAGCATAGCAATGCTTGGCTGTGCTCCATTGCAGGGATGATGGTACTGCACATACACAGTACCTTATTCCAGCAGACTTCTATAAGTAGCATACGAAAGTCTGCCGTGTACTTCATTGTGAATCTGGTCCATTGTATGTAAGCAGAATTAGAGTACATTATTGATGTTTACAATTTAGCTGTAAAGAGGTAGATATAAAATTGTTTGATAGAGCTATTCAATATTTTTCCACTCATTTCAATAAGTTTACTTGCTCTATTTATTGTAGAGATGAGTACACTTAAAAACAATAGGTCATGATACGGCTCCATTATAATCACTGCACATTATATAAGGTACAAAAATGTGAAGAATATTTATTGAAAAGAGAAAAGCCTCTGAACAGACTCCAAATTAATAAATATGCAGAAAAGTTATCTTTTTTGATATGATTCAGGGCAGAAATTCAGACTTTGAGTACAGTCACCCAAAATGAAGATAGTTACTATTACTAGTAGTTATTGATCTGCATAGATCCCTGACAGTGGAAATATCATTGCAATTAGTAATAATACACAGACACAGTATCTGAGGGCATGACTGTCATATGTTACCCCAAAAATCTGATTGCCAACAGTGTAAACTGATCTGCACTTTTTATTTCAGTTATATCACAGGTTGGTTTACTCAACACCTGTCAGACAAAATGTTGTAATGCTGACACTTAATGACAGAGCAGAGACATGATGTGAAAGAGAAAAGAAGAGTTGACAGAAGAGAGCCAAGAGCAGAGTAATCTGAATGAATAGATAGGGGCGAGGTGCGGGAGTGGGTACAATTTAAGCAGAGAAGCACAGGACTCAGGAGCAGCAGGGAAGGCATGGAGCAGAAGACAGAGCTGGGAGCAGTGGGGTAGATCAGTGAGAGAGCTGGGAGCAGGACAGAGGACAAGTTAAGCAGAGAAGCACAGGACTCAGGAGCAGCAGGGAAGGCATGGAGCAGAAGACAGAGCTGGGAGCAGTGGGGTAGATCAGGGAGAGAGCTGGGAGCAGTACAGAGGACAAGTTAAGCAGAGAAGCACAGGACTCAGGAGCAGCAGGGAAGGCATGGAGTAGAAGACAGAGCAGGGAGCAGTGGGGTAGATTGGGAGAGAGACAGGTGGCGGACTTGGGACAAGATAATAAGTAATGTATTATTATAAATGGTTTTTCGTTGTTTTAAATGTCAGCTAACTAATAGCTGTCACCATGGTACCTCTGTCAGCATAACACTTATTTTTAAAGGGTTAAGATCCTTTTGGAAATGTTGCAGCCACATTATTGTGTTCACTGTTGAATTTGTGGCTGTGGCTGTAGCTGTAGCGGCCAAACTGGAGGGCACATAAGAGGAAATTGTATACTAGGGTTGGGAAGAACTTTGCTTCATTCTGTGTGCATTAATAATGATACTATAGAGTGTGGACATGCAATATGACTGCTATAAACAGTAAACATGTGTACATCTGTACTATATTATGTGGATATGTAAGAGGTCTTTATGTAATGTTTTCTACTGTAGAAATAAGTACCACTTCTGTATTAGGAGACAAATATGTGGCCTGTATTAGGGACATGTATACGAGAGACATCTAAACTACAATAGATTCTGAAAGGAAATCGTTCAGCTTAAAGATCATTTCTACCACGGTATGGTTTAAAATCATAATAAAAATGTTTTCTGCTACATTATGCCAGGCTGTCTTTACTGAACCCTGAACATTTTGTTTAGCTGGGAATAAATGGCAGCATTCCCATAACTGAACCTAATAACACAAGGAAGATAAGGAATCTTCTTTTCTCCCATTAATCCTGTGGAATTTAAAGATACCTTGGCAGTCATGTGCAGACTGCAGATTCAGGGATAATTGATTGTTCTTGTTTACATACAGATGTAAATGGAATTATAGCTTTTATATTTTATGTTTTCTTTGAAGGATCAGTTTGTTCTCTTGAGTAATATTCCTTATTAGAACTTCAAAGTTGGAGGTTTTTTTATTTGTATTTCCTGTGTGTTTATCTCAGGAAGAGAACTGTCTGCTAGAATAAATAAAGTCGAATAATTAACCCTTTTATTGTTTATACAATCTCTAGCCACTGAAAGAAATAAGGAGTTTATGAAAATATGATTGTAATTGAAATGATATTTGAGCCACTACAGATACTAGAAACACAGGTGGCGATTTCCTTTCACATTGATGGTATGTGGGTGGTGGTCCAGCCTCACTCCCTGCTCTGCTTGCTACAGTGTATTTGCACACAGCTCCATCTTCAACAAATAAGTGCTCATGCCTGGACTCTATACTATTGTATGCTATACCCCTGCTTTTTCTACTATATTTGTTGTAATCTGTAAAATGTATTTAAACATTTATTGACTTTTTATATTTATTATTTCCATTCTGCCGCTTGTTAAATTTCACTTTCACCACTAAAACCCCATTCACACTAAGCCAAAAACCCAGGATATTGTAGGGCAAGCCCTAACAACCTGTGTCGAGGCTCAGAAAGGTTTTGACTGCCTCTGCTCGGGTCTAATGACTTTGGAGTCAGACCCGGGACAATTGAAGGGTAAAAGCAATCAATCCACAAAAGATAGAAGACACTGCTGTGGATGGTGAGTATGAATTTAACTCCAACCCTTACCCTAACCATCCCCTTCCATTACCCTAACCCTCCCTTCCCTGTAGGCTGACCCTCAGACTCCCTGCCCCGTAGCCTTATCCTAAGTCTCCCCTATCCGCAGCGTGACCCTAAGACTCTTCCATAACCCTACCCTTCTATTACTCTAATCCTATGATTCCCTGATGAGGGGCCCGGGTATGTGCAGCACTAGTGGTCATTTATTTTCTTTATTTGTTTATGTTATTTATGAGTCCAGAGATTCTTTTGGGTGAGGGGGGGGGGATAGGGGGGCAGTGGTCCGTTGTCAGCCTCGGCCACAGTAACCATTGGTGTCAGTGGGCGACGTCCTGCAGCAACGCTGGGGACGATTTCCTGACAGGCAGACAGGCAGCTAATCAAAGCTCAGCACAGGCAGCCAATCGGAGCTCAGCACAGGCAGCCAATCAGAGCTCATCACAGGCAGAGAGGAAATCACTTTCACTTTCTGGTTGCCCCTGCATCTATCTATCTATCTATCTATCTATCTATCTCATATCTATCTATTTATCTATCTATCTATCTATCTATCTATCTATCTATCTATCTATCTATCTATCTATCTATCTCATATCTATCATCTGTCTATAAAGACACACACACACACTATTAGCATTATTTATATCAGTATATATTAGAATCAGCATTAATTATACCTACCGGTATATAGATAGTGTGTGTGTATATATATATATATATATATATATATATATATATATATA
>WWET01000275.1:713156-732061 GCA_011038615.1 Limnodynastes dumerilii
TGCGCAGATCGGCTGAAAAGCCGATCTTACGCTTACGCCCGCCGTCCAAGCGATGGCGGGCGTAGTTCAGGATCAAGCCCTTTGTAGCATGAAAAATAATATTATGATATATTAACAATGGATACTAAGAAATTATTGTAGTGTATTGTTATTATAATATGTTTATGCCATACTTGCCAAATCTCCCAACTTTTACATGAATAAGGAACATCATAGAGTGTTCCAGTGGGCACAAGAAAAAAAAAGAAAAGAAAGAAATAGTGAAAACTTACCTTACTGGGCGACGCGTCTGTCTCTGAAGATATGAAAACTATGACATGAACACACGCAGTGTTTTTATGCCAGGGCTTAAAAGGGAGCCACTGCGTATGCGCCAGGGTTTCATTCATATTCAATTGAATGCAAGATCCTATGATGTTGGCGAATATTTCACAGATGGGACCTTACCAGAGGGGTGAGTATTAGTAACTTAAGTGAAAAGAGTTGCCAGGCTCACAGCAAGGAGAGGCGAGCCTAGCTAAGGTAAGTAAGGTTCACAAATGTTATTTTAGTAAATAGAGCCCACAAGGAGAAAAGTTAGAACTTTGGGTCTGATACAAAGTACTTTCTTTTCTCATATGGGACCTGTTTCACACTTATGAAGGCTTTAGGTGCTTATTTATATGCAACTAGTAGCAAGGTGACTCCCCTCAGGGCCATCTTAATGACTGGGCAGTTTGGGCTAGTGCCCAAGGGCCCAACACACCAAGGGGCCCTTTAGCCCTGTCCAACCCTAAAGCTTTTCCAGCCTCCGCTGCAGCCCATGCAAAATTACATTTTCTGAATGTAGTTCTGCATGGGCTGTAGCAGAGGCTGAAAATACCTTTTGCAGATGGACCGGGACTGGCCGCTGGCGCGACCGCAGTACTCTGTACCGCTGGGCTTCTCCTCCCCCTGTTGCCCAGTGGTCTGAGCGGCGCGCCCGTAAGCAGCCTGACGCTCACGTGAGCGCTCACTGCACAGAGGGCGCTGCAGGGTACAAAGAAGCCACGGAGGTCAACAAGGTATGATTTTTTTTTACTGGCTTGCTGAGTAGGGGAAAAAGGAGGAAGGAGCAGCACATGGCCAGAGGGGGCAGGGCAGGGGCATCATAGGGGCACAGAGTCTGGAGGAGGTGGCAGGCAGCAGGCTGTCAGCAGATGCTCAGAGGGCGGTGGGGGGGCCCTGTGCATTGCTTTGCTCAGGGCCTACAATTCTGTTAAGACGGCCCTGATACGCCTCAGGCTTCTTACCCAACTTACAAATGTCATAGGGCTACCTTATATTTGGGTTCTTAGTTGTGTGCATAGGGAAGCTAATTAAGAACTTTTCTGCCTAATTGCACCCAGATTTCCTCATTTAAATGCCTCCCTCCACCCAATCTTCTTATCTTCGTTCTAAAGTTTTCCCGACACGCCTCTTCCTTCTTAAATCGCTTGAACCTAGAAGAAATAGGTTCATAATAGTAATTCAGAGCTGTCTGTTCTTAAGTTCTACATAAATTGCGTATATTAGGTTACGACGCATGCGCAGTATATCCCTTCTTAAATATACGCACCTAAAAAGTCGCAGATTCTTAAGTGTGAATCGGGTCTATGGTGTTTTCCCTATAATTCTGGTGGCCAGTACTGATCCCTATTGTACATTGGAAAACTACAATTGTGATCTGCAGTGTACAATATACAGATATGTCTGTATTACAAATGACACTTACAAAGATTGCTCTAGATTTTACTGCAAAACAGTAGGCTGTAAAAGTACATTTTCAAACCCATAATTCATTTGTGTTATCGTACTTATAAGTAAAAATGGAACTCCAGAAGATTTCCTCTCTGCTTTCGTCTTTCACGCATTTTCAAAGCTCTGAAAGTGGAAAGCTCTCAGATTTTTTAAATCCTTACACCATCTCTAGGTATCTTACATGTCTATAACTTTTATTTTGCGCTTATCTTAGATGCTGTGTGGTTTTGACTTCACAGCTTCCTTTAAGGCACAGTACAATCTGTGGACCATATTCAGACTTCCATTTCATATGCGTGCGAATCTGCATTTATCAGATGCGGGGGGATCCGTAATTGCAGGTCCACTAAATTCAGATATCCGCTTAATTGCTCCACTAACTACTCCTCTAAAATCTTCACGTGTGCCATACCCCACCTGACTGCTTCCAGGTAGTCTGGTACGGCATAAAGTGCATTAGAACAAGTCTAATTAGGACAGCTTGCGTTCTGAACGGGCAGCATGGATGTGTTGAGCACAGAAGCAAACAGAATGCGATCTGATTGCCTGGAAATGCATGGAAAATGGGAAGATTAGATCGCATTTTGTTACTCATTTTAATTATGGCCCTGTATTACATGTTTTATACCTGTTTTTCTGTAGGGAGGGTGGTCTAGCACTTTTTAGTTGCTGGCCATGACCCAAAAGGAGTCACAGCCACGTTCCCAGTTGCTTGAAGATACCCAATTTGACAGTGTTTCACGGCAGCACCCAAGTCTATGAAAATTGACTATGGGGACGTGGGAGGAGAGTTAGGTCCCAAGAAGTTGCTGTATCGAAGTATATATATATATACACTTGTATTACATAAATGTGCCCGGAAGACACCTTTGTTTAAAATGTCATTAATAGCACATTATGTTACCATGGCTTACATAGATTATTCCTATTGTATGAATTATGTTTGCTGTTCCATTGTTTACCATAGAACAAGGATGTGCAGTGATTAGACATTGTTAAGGTTCCTGGACTTTGTAGAAAGAAACGACTGACTAAGGTCACAGTAAACAAATTATGTAGCCTATCATTAAAATGAGACAAGCCTCAATAAATAATCCTGGTAGTTGATTCTGACAGCCTTTAATGTCGGACAGGAGGCCTCATACAAGCATCTCACTGTTTCTTTAACCTTTCTCTTTGTCGCATTTGTAATAGGCATTTTTTTATCCTGTTTTGTGTGTGTGTGTTTTATAAAAGAAGGGAACAGGAAGACAGCTTGCTTCAGATAAAGAAACAATAAAGACATATTTCATGACTTGGAACTGAATATCCCGGCAGGGGTTTAAAAAGCATCTTGGATGCTATTGCACAGATTTTACTACCTTTTGAAAAGTGTATTTGTTACAGCCTGGAGCTATTTTAACACTTTGGCCATAAATTGACTTCTCAGGAACAACACAAGAAGGGTGAAATATTGCAATACTAACAAGTTATTTGATAGTCTCTAGTGTAATTCCACAGCCAGTGATAAAGGGGGAGCAACATGGTAATATTAGAGTACACAAATGAGCTTGAGCATGGAATGGACAGTTATATTCACAGGACATACAACTCACATTGACTATAAACAAATGCTCTAAATACTGGTTACACTCCCTTAAAACTCAACTCTTTAGACAAACTTATCAAATTCCTCAACTACCTTCACTAGTCATTTGTCTACCCTATTTACAAATACATTGCCATCTGGATTTCCTTTCTGTTACATGATTAACACAAACGTGGACACTCTTTTTTTCATACTAAAATTCCCCTCAGTTCTCATACTAACACTGCTGTGTGACTGGATCACACAGAGCACTGAGCACTTTTACCATACAACCTGGCTTCCACTGTGTGATATATAGCACTTACCCTTATGTATCAATGTCCTATAGAGTGTAAACTTGCGGGTAGGCCCCTCCTACCCACCCATTCTGTCAGTTACTCAGTCTTGTTATAATGGGGTCTATTTACAAACTTCATTTTCATGTGATATTAACCATTTTCATATGAAAATGGCCATTATCACATGAAAATGAAGGTTTTAATGTTTACAAAACATGGATCTTAATGGAAAATGACGATCCATGTAAACATCAGGCTCTCTGTCAGCCCGTTCTTTTTAGAGCAGGCCGGCGGTTCATAATATTTATGAAATGTTGGAGCGGAGTTTTACACTCCGCTCTCCGGATGGCGTTAGTGCAGTTATACCAGTGATCTCCCCATATTACCCCATTTTCCTCCCCCTAATAGCTGTTATTAGAGGGAGAAAATGTATGGGGAGTCCACTGGGATAAACCTGAGTGTGCAAAAAAAAAAAGTTAAAGTTTTGTGTTTAAAATAAATAAATAAATACATTTAAAATATAAATTTCAATAAAAAAAAAAAAGAAACAAGATAAACTTGTCCGGGAGACAAAGAAAAAAGATAAACTTGTCCGGGAGACACGTCTGACTCTGAGTTGTGATATGTAGACACAGCGCAAGTCCCGCATTGAAGTATCTGCATATCTGCGCATGAGCATACGGATTATGAATGAAGTCTCCTGCGATGAGCCCAGAGATCATCGCGGGACCTCGCCGGAGGGGTGAGTATTAGTAAATTTAAATGAATGAAGCTGCCAGGCTCACTGCGAGTCTGGAACAGCTTCATTCATTTAAAAACATTAAGGTAAGTAAATAGACCCCAATTATTGTTAAAATGGTAAATCGCTACATTATTTAATGGGGCTAAATAAAACCCTTTTAATAAATACATTTTGGCTTTCCACACAGGATCAAGGAAGTACTTTCATTTTTAAAGTTAAGACTGTAATCTGTGATTTTCCATATGTCAAATTACAACTCCCAACATGCTCTATAAGCCTAGGGTAGTGATGGATTTAGATATTTTATACCTCTAACTATAGAAACCTTTGCATCATGCGATGAGGTTGAGCAGCTGTACTAGGGGTTGCTAGGGCAGAGAGTGTAACACCTATTTGCTCCTTGTATAGATTTTGTGAATGTTTGTGTCCATTTCTCTGAACTAGGTAAGCAAATGGAGCCACAAAGAGTAGTGACATGTTCAAGACATGAATGTGAAGTGAATTTGTGTATATACACTGAATATGAATCAGGGCCATTATTTTAAACTTCATGGCTTGGGTATGTACCTAAAATCTTCACACAGGGAAAAGGGGAAAGATGTAATGGAGCGCGGTTATGCAAAACCAACAAGATTTTTGAAAATTTTCAGCCAATTTGTAAAGCAGAGTATTTGGCGCATCACAATTCCCCAAATAAATAAAACATTTCAGATTAGTTTGGGGATAACCATCATAGACACAGACTACAGCTAGTCATAAAAGGGGAAGATGAGATCCCATCTTATTTTTAAGAATTATTGTTTATTTATTTTAGAATTATTGTTTATTTCATTTAAACTTAATACAGATGACATAAGCAGTGCCAGTGTCTGTAAATTGGTGGGAGTCCCCGCACTGATGGCTGTCTATGAGTAGTAGGGACAGCTGAAAGTTCCTTTCCATATTCACCCATTCATTTTCAGAAGCGCCCAATGACTTTTAGGCTTAGGAGGAGGGTTAGGGTCAGGCATTGGGGAAGGGAGGGTTAGGGTAAGGCTACATGGAAGGGAGGGTTAGGGTAAAGATTAGGGAAAGGGTTGGGGTTAAAATCCTCACTTACCTTTCAAAGCACTGTGTTCGGTGCTCCAGGGATCGATTGCTTTGCCTCTTCAAGGCAGAAACAATCGATTTCCCAGCCAGTGACTAGTGCATAGTGTGACTTTTATAGGACTTTAAACCACTAAGGT
This sequence comes from Limnodynastes dumerilii, assembly GCA_011038615.1. Taxonomy (NCBI): domain Eukaryota; kingdom Metazoa; phylum Chordata; class Amphibia; order Anura; family Limnodynastidae; genus Limnodynastes; species Limnodynastes dumerilii. The sequence continues at coordinate 718,749 of WWET01000275.1, forward strand.
ATCCTATAATTGCAGGCTAAGCTTGAAACATTTTTACCCATGACATAAGAAATGCTAATCTTCTATAGTGAAAACTATTTCAAAAAGTGTTTCACTTCAAATTCAGCGTTTGTGCTTATGAATGTGCGAGAACATATAAAAAATGCTGCATCCAGGTTTTTCAAACCATTAAGATTGTAGTAATTTAAAGGAAATCTCTCTTGATCTTATTATTATTAGAAGTTAGTTCCACTAAATGCAGCATATCAAAATACAAGCTTTAGCGCTTCAGTCTCAAATAAAAGCACCCAAAGAAGAAACATCTGTTTATCCTGAGCTGGGATTTTGGAGCCTTGCAGACTTTTCCATCCATAACTCTTCAATGGTTTTTGTCCAATAAATCACAATGAGTTTGTGTAATAATATCACCATCACTAAAACAGTTTGCCTCGCTGAACTAATTCCCTTACTCTGAGAATTAGGCTTCCATCTGCCAGGTCTCTGCCTTTCTCTTCCTGTAATCAACAGAGACTTTCTGCTTATTTATAAGTGGTATTTATGTTACGTATTCCTCGACCATTGCTGGTGATTTTAGCCAGACACCCTATACGCCTAAATACTGCCTCATCCTGACACAATCGTCTCTTAGCTATTGAGTCCATCAAGTACAATCTTTTTATGAATTTGGTGTTGATCCAGAGGAAGTAAATAAAAGGTAAATAAAAATCATCTGCCAATTTAGCATTAATTAGATGAATTGCTTTGATCTATCCATACTTTTTAATTCTTACTGGAGGGGAGAAACATCTGACAGTCTCCAAGGACTTGAACTGAATTACATCATCATCCCTGCTCCCTGTTGTGCAATGCTGTGAATCACAGCATTGAAGAGCTGTTAGTGGAGCCACGTTGGCCCGATTTGCACTAGTCTTAGTCATCAATCCCCGCCCCTACTACTTCACAAGGCAAGGCGGACATTCCTGGGAGAGTTGGTGAATATGGTTCAGTGCATAATACTGACTAGATACTAAATTATAATCAGGCCCACAAAATGGTCCATAAATGCTTCCACCCAATAATTAGATCACTTAAATACCTGAACAATCCAACTACTGCTGTGCAGTTCCATATGGCAAAGGCTGGTGGGGTGATAATCCTGATTATCACATAGTGTCTGTCAGGGGCGGCACAACATTTTTTTTTGTTGGGGGCTGGGCAAGAAATTAGCCCTCCCCTTGGTGCGCCCCCACTTCCCATTTGCAAGCTTGCCCTGCTGAAGCTTTTCTTCTTCTCTCCTCCGTGACGTGATCTCACCGAATGGCGCTGACATGACCTTGGGGTCACAGCAGCATCACTCAGATGGGAGAGAGCTGCTGTGAAGGAGCTCTGACGCTTACAGCCCATGGTGTCTGTGCATTATGAGACTGCAATGTGTAGTCTGCTGATATTCCATTTCCTTTCAATCATTTTGCTTATAATTAACATGTCAATGTCAATCCTCCAATTACAGTGGAGTGATGTCCTAGGTGTAAAAAACTTGTCAGATAGGTTCTTCCATTAACCTTGAACCTTGATTAATTTAATGTGATTTGGCAATTTAGTGTGATATACAGTATATGGTGGGTAAATGTGGCATAAAATTGAGAAGGGGAGTAACTTAGTGTGAACTAGAGGTGGGTGGTTCATTTAGTCTAAAGGGAGGATGAGTGGTTCCTTGGTAGTTTATTTAATTTAAATTAGGGGGAGGAGTTACATTTTTATGAACTTCTGGAGATTTCATTGTATGATGGGGAAAACATTTTTGTTTGGGTTAATTTAGTGTGAACTGAGGTAAGGGGAGGGGAGATAATCCAGTGTGAACATAACATAAATGGAATGGCCTCAGCAGGGAGGAATTTTCAGCCTGTTAAGGGTGTCAGAACAGGAGTCATACAGATTTCAAGACACTTCAGTCTACAGTTCTGCATATAAGAATTAACAAGTTTAAGGTTAACTTATCACACAGTATTAAATAAAACATTTGATGTAGACAGAAGAGCCTACATCCAGATTTGCGGCAGGCACCCAACTTTTCGCAAGCTGCTTATGAAAGTAGGATGTTTTTCTAGCACTGTGCATGCTAGGATATCCGTCCAATAGGTCACTTCAGATCCGCATTCCTAATCTCTGCAGGGGTGGGCCGCTATAGGCATGCAGATGATGGTGAATGGGCAGCGGTATGTACTATGCAGATCATGCAGAGAACTTAAAGCAGGGTCCTGGACACATAAGTCCTTAACTCCGTATGTGAGAGGAAAGTGACATGCATGGGAGTTCACTTCCCACTCACGTGAGGATTTTCAGACCTCCGTGTGTGCGGTATACGCTGTCAGGTGAATATCTGGTTATGTCAATGCCAGATGTTCCGCAATGGATCTCCCGATGTATGGAACTTAGTTCCATCCAACAGGGCAGCACTTCCCCTCCGTCCGCCAAAACTCTGTAAGGTGAGCAGGGCTAGCATTTAAATTTTACAGTGAGGACAGGGTTTACCATTTCCATGCGAATCAGTGGTCGTAAGAAAGGGTGACTTAAGGCTGCCTTATGGCAGCATAACTGACCTAAAGTCCACACGAGAGAAGTGAGGAGTAACAGGGTAGTTCATTCCCCTCTTCCGTGTGGACTGCCAGACCTAAGTGGATTCGGTAAACTCTTGGAGGTCTGAATCTGGCCCACTGAGTTAAGCTAACTATCCTGCTAGGACAGTGATGGCTAACCTGTGACACTCCAGGTGTTGTGAAACCACGAGTCCCAGCATGCCTTGAGTGCAAAAGCATAGCAGATACCTGACAAAGCATAATGGGACGTGTAGTTTCACAACACCTGGAGTGTCACAGGTTAGCCATCCTGTGCTAGGACCAATAATTCTGGCAGAAGAGGGGGCCCTTGTACTGTTCCATTAGCCTATTGGCTCTGCTTAAAATAATGCTTTTTGCTTGTTTGAAAAATCCATAATTCCCACTCACTACAGCACTCTAGTGTATGGCCAACTTTAATGTCCAGTAGTCACAGTCTCTTTTTTTTTAACCTATTCATTTTAGTAAATATCAGCTGATTATTGTGACATAACTGCTTTTAACTCTAATCCGGTCACATTGTGGCCAAATCACTCCCTGCCTCAGCTTTATCATTGAGTAACAAAACAGCAGAATCAGAGCTTCATGGTATCCACAGTTAAACTAAGGCCTTGTGATAGGCATATGCCACCCCCTTGTGGACATAACCTGAAATAAAAATCTATCTGGCACCACTTAAAATGCAATAAAAACAAGTTGTATTTATGAATCAATTAAAAAAATTAGGATACTAATATTTCTGAATAAATTTGTGAAATAGCAACAAAATAAACTCCTATCTGATGATAAAATCTTGTTAGCCCTAACCAGTCCAGCACAGAAGTCTCTCAGCAGCTGAATAATATTTTGGTTAACTTGTTCTAAGATTTTGTTTTCATCAGTTAAAAAGAAATCTTATTTCTTGCTGCAGTCTCGTGTTCTATAACTTGTCCCATTTATAACTTGTTCATTAGTGACACAAGTGTAAACCCTACATCTGTAGTTGCTGTTTAAAAAACTCCTATATAATAGCTTAGTAATATATGAATTAGAAGAGCTCCTGATAATATTCCTATGTTAAATGACTGTGATAAAATGTGTCCTCTTACTGGTTAGTAATAAGTATAATAAATTAGAATGGAACCAGACCTCTGATTTTTCCCTGTTTTCGGAGGGGCAATGAAGAGTAGTTAGCAGAGCACTTGCGTGGATATCTGCATGCAGCAGGCCTGCGATTCAGAAATAGTGCGGCCCGGGACATATCCGTGGTCCCCGTCCCCTACGTGATGTCGTCAGTGATGTCACATAGGGGGCAGGGCGCCACTGACCAGCATTAACATCGGGCCAGTGCGCAGGGAAGTTGTCTTCTGTGCATTGACCAGCAGAGCAAAGGTGAGTATTGCGGATCCTATCAGCTTTGTGCTGTGATTACAGTTGATAACACATCCGATAATCACAGGTCTGCACCTTTTCAACACAGACGCTTGAATATGGTCCATAGTTATTGCCATCATTTAACACAAATATTGAACAGAGACATAAAGAACTGCTTTACTAGGGTCACTATCTCTAAATGCTCTCAAGCTCTAGCTTCAGCTCAACTTGTTTAAAGTAATAATACAGTTTAAACATAGATATGACATGATATATACATGCCTGTTGTGCTATTCATTTGTCTTAATGTGCTGCAAAATTATTATGGGCAAAGTTTTAGAAAGAAAGCACACACTTATTAATGTTGTGTAATGCCTGTAATAGTCAGCTGTTGTAATGTAGTTGTAGAATTACCAGTGAACACAACAAAGTAAAAGATGATGAAAAATTCTGAATGATGCAAGGGGGCTCTGACAAGCTTTGAGACATTGTAATTGGATAGTGCTTTTTTTTACTTCTCAAGTGAGTGAGATGATGGAAATGACCTGGAAATTCCCAGTCCTCTGCTGTTCTTGGTCTCCGTTTGGCTGGCACCAGTGCCAATGTTGATGTCGATAACAGCTAGTGCAGAGCATGTGGTTTGCAGTACATTATCCAGACACAAAGCATCAACTGACAGCACATGTCCAGATTACAGCCAGTCATGTCAAAGTCATCCAAAAAGTTGAGAGCCCCCTCCCTTTTATTATACAAAGTATGACATGCAAAGAACAAAGCGTTGCTTGTCCTGCAGCCAACATGAACATAATGGAAACATTAGCCTGCAGATAACTTCAGTGTGTCAGCTTAATGGTTCCCTAATATGTTAAGAGCTATAAAGATATGTCACATCAGGCTATGGAGAGTAATGTCAGCCTAGGTCCTAGAGGGTGGGAAGGATCCTCCTTATAACTGTGGCTGATCATAGAAAAACAGATAATGCCCCCTCCCTCCTCCTAAACCACAGTTTCTAGTTACAAGAACTGAAATGGCTTTTTTCCATGCCCGTCTTTCATCATCATATTTACTTCTCCACTATAGAGACACTGCACATGAGTATACAAAGTACAGCGTACAGACATTTTGCGCAAATATGCGGTTACTTTTTCCTGAATTGCCTACATTGTAAATCATATCCTTCAGTCATTTAAAAAATTAATCAAGGTCATAAACGTCATCACACAGCAGCTGAATTACAAAATGCGTTATACTTTTTGACCACAGAGAGGAATAACCTTTATAGAGAACCATCTTTCAGAAAATATGTTTATCATAACATGATGCATAGAAAAAGTGCAATTCCAGCAAGAATTTTACCTTGCCAAATCCGTGCTGTGCTCTCGGGGTATAAAAAGATGTAGACGCGGTTTCGATAGGGTGGTATATTATAGTTTAGCTCGCAACTAAGATATAATATATAGCTCCCCAGAATTTCTGTGCTGCTTTCAGAAGTAGCTAGTATTTCACTACACACAAAGAACAATAGCACCTATTGTATCTTTAAACAGAAACAAATTTGTACCCTCTAGCTGAATTTGTCCTAGCCATAAAATATTTAGCCTAGTACTTTGGAACTGCTGAGAACTAGAATTATGTTATACAAGTGTCTGACTTATCTGACTGATTGAAAACTGTCAAATATCTTTTTTTTACACAATATTGGATATATTGGTCCCCCCCACCTTACACACAAAAGAACATTACCCAGTGTTTTATTAAGAGCTTGGACTGCCTTATTCTGATATATTTGTAGACTCCCTTTACCGTCTAACACAAGCAGATACACAGTAGGGGGTGAGGGAAAAGTTTTCACATATTTATAAATGCTTCAATGCAATGCAAATAACAGATACACATCCCAGGTAGTGCAGAAATGACAACCTGACTCTCATTTCAAACCATCTAAACCGACAAAAGCTCCACTCTAAATTACAGGCAGGACTCCAATGCCCTCCCTCACGCGCTCCCTACAGAGCAGGTTAAATGTCACAGGTGCCACTCCCAAAAGCCATGCACCCTAGGCTGCAGCCTAGAGAGCCTATTTGCTTTGACACCAACAAATACCTCTTAGCTGTTGTCATTCCCACCTAAGTGCTCATTTCGTTAAGGCTCTCCTTTGTGTTTGTTTCTTGCGTTTTCCCAGCTGCTTGAAGTGCTTGAACTAAATTTCTAACATGCTGCACCATATCATACATCAGCTGCCCGTTAGTTTATACTGAACATTTCTGGATCATGCTCCTGGCCAGGGATTAAAACTTCACATCTCTCTTCCTATCACCCTCCAGGCGAATTTCTTTCCAACTGTCTCCAGATCTCTGTCTTGCCAGTATGTTTGTTCCTTTTATCTTTTCATTCTGTCTCTTTCTGTCCTCGATCTATCTCTTTCCTGTCTTGTGTTTCTCTCTCTCTCTTCATCTCTTTTTATTTAAACTACAAACACATTACCTTATTCCTTACTCCCATATTGTGTGATTGAAGTGCTTGTTTATGTGACCACTTTTTAAACAAGATCATTATCCTCTTTTGAGGAAAAGAGCTGTTTTAACCCATTGTATTCTGATATCTTTTTTTTTTTATCAAGTATGAGATTAAAACCCTAGTTAAAATTACTTTATTTGATATAAATATACTTTCAAAATAAGCCTTGACCCTAAAGAAACATTTTATTTGTATTGTCCCTCTCATCTGCATTTAAATAAATAAGTAAAATAATTTTGTTGCTTTTCCAACATTATTTTATTGGAAAAAATAATGAGCCCTTGCAAATAAACACACTAGTCCACGTTTGTATCCATCAACATGTTCTAGTAGTTGGAACTAAGCACAAAGCGCCCAGTTACCATGGCCTTTGTCTTAACATGTTAGGTGTGATATGGCAAGCCATTATAGCAAGCATTCAGGGGCCCAGCCATTTTTTATCCATAGTATTTGCTGTTGTGGTGTTTACTCTGCCATTGCTAGCTACCTTCAGAAGAGAAACAAAAAAAAGATCTTTCATTCTGTTAAAAAAATATCTTTCAATAAAAGCTTTGTTACATACATTTGCAAATATATGATAAGCCAACAGCCACTTACAAGGCTTCTCTGTTTTGGTTGTCCAAACTCTAATCTGACATTGACTGGCTTTAAATCTTCACGTTATTAAGTTATCAATAAGTTAAATGTAATTGTCAACACTTTAAAGATAATTAGCAGCTAAGCAGCTCTTCCAACACACCCATGAGGTGGCTGCCCAGTGTGGTTCTTGTTTTTGTCGTGTTGCCAGTGTAGCCCTAATCCCCAGCTTTCCTTTCTTTTCAATTTTATAATAACTTTTACATTGTTATTAATGTCATTTAACATAACTTAAAGTAAAAAAAAATAAGCTACATCCCCTTTCCACAAGTGACCTTAATTGTTGAAACCACACCCTCTTTCATAAGCCTTGCCCCCTTTGCCGGACCGCAAATCGGGATGGTTTCTCCTAAATGTGATGTCATCCTAATCCATCCAGTGAAAGGCCCAGAACAGACTCCTGGGGTGAGCTTTACTAAGCTGCGGAAAAGGAAAAGTGAAGATGTTGCCCATAGCAACCAATCAGATTCTAACTAACATTGTCTAGTATATAATAAGAAAGTGAGATCTGATCAAAACACACCCTATTTCCATAAGCTCCACCCATTTTGCAGCATGTAAATCAGGACAGTCCTTCCTAAATCGGAATGTGATTAATAACAGGTGGATCATAGTGCCATACTCACAACTGCTAGCTGGCAAAATCCATCCACTGAAAAGACTCCCTGGGTAAAAGTTCTGCCCTGCATATACCAACAAGAGGTCTGACTGGGACCCAAACCCCCATGAAACCTGGACACCTTGTGTTGGTTTCATTCCAATCACTGTATGCTTGTCCAAATTATGTCCTGTTATGCATTTGGACAAGCATACGGTGATTGGAATGAAACCAACACAAGTTGTCCAGGTTTTATGGGGGTTATGACTGTAAAATGCTAAAATTATTTGACCAAAAATAAAACTAAACACAACTTCTCCCTTCACTTCTCTGCTGAAAATACTAGGTAAAAAATGTATTAATTCATTCACCAGAATCCAGATCAAAATCCAGGTTATTTATTCATACTCTAGAATCCTTGTTAAATCAGAGGATACAGAAATACTTGGATAGCTGTACAATATCAAACTACACTGCTGCTGACACGTGTCTTGCAGAGCCCTTTCAATGTATTTGTTGCTCAAAGCACCTGCTCTACCAGTACTATGGCACTGCTTACAGAATAGGGCAGGGGGTCCCAGCCATGGTCCTCAAGTAAATTAACAGTGAATGTTTTTCAGGTCTCCTTGCTGAAGCACAGATGTGTTAATTACAGATTGACATATGTGAAAAGAGTCACAGATGGTACTCATTGTATCACTTGTATTATAATGAGACCTAGAAAACATGAACTGTTATTGGTACCTGAGGACATGGATGAGAACTCCTGGTATAGAGCTTTATTTGTAAATTTTATTTTAACAATTGTACAGATATAATTAAATTGAATGGTCACACAATGTGCCAAACTACTATAACAAATGGAAAAAAATATTTTATTACCAACAATTGATTTTTGTTTGATTCTAATCTTATTAATAAAACTGGTCATCAACTTCTTTATTAGATTTTTGTCTCAAGAGTTCATGTAAGTACATTGCATAGTGATTTCTGTGCTGATTTTAAACAAGTATTTTAGAAGGACTCTATCATGTAAGGATTTTGAGTGAGACCCAATTCAATTTACAACATCAGCTTTATTAACAAGACAGGCAAGACAGGTTTAAAACATGGATGCATAGGCTTTAATGCTATGGATTGCCTCTTGAGCATCCCTTATAGGTGTCCAGCAGTAGTCATTCGGCACTTGCCCTTATACTACTTTTCCATTATGGAAATGTCCTGGTGGCACCTTTCGCCATGATCATCGCTGACTGCGCTGACTGCCCTGAAATTGGCTGGGATGAAGCAGACCATTGAAGTGCCCATCAAGCATCAGTTCTCTTAAGGACCTACTATTAACCCCTCTTTGAGCTTGGCCTTACTGACCCTCCCATTATGATCCAGAGCTTTGATGAAGTTCTTGGCAAGACCCAGCTTTATGTGGATTGGAGGCTGATAGACAATCTCTGGATCAAGAAGTGGAGCACTGGCAACATTTTTCACTCCCTTTTTCCAAACAATTGCTTTTCCAGTCTACCTCAAAAAGAAAACAAGAATATTTAGTGAAACCAAGCTGCAGTCTAAACCAGACCAAAATGACTTTCAGGCATGACATGTTATCGATGCTTTCATATTTGATCATATTCAGAAGGAGCTTCATTATCCCATGTGTTTCCTTCATACCAGCCACATGAGCAAGTGGTACAGAGGGCAGTGTTCATAGTTCACTCAGCAGACAAAAGGAACTGTCTTTACACAATTCCACTAATCCATGAATGGTGTGCCAAAACCAGTGGATCAATCCGTGCGCATCGCAACTTTAACCAATGAACCAACCCGCACTCTGGACGTGGAAATTTGTCGAGCTGCCCCTGCACTGCCAGGCTCACTTCATACGGCCGGAGGCAGAGGCCTATAGACACCTCCATGAACACTCCATAAATGAGCCATATATCGCAATATCGGCACTTAAGGTAGGCATAACTTCAAAACTGTAATAAAAAGAATCTATGGCCGTTCATGAAGTCAGCAAAGAGAATACATTTATAATAACACGAGAAGCCTTGTGACAAAATAATTTTCTAAGAGTATTAGACTTTAATAATACATATGGACCAATTATTTAAAGACAGCTCTGAGCTGCATCTACTCCAGGGAAGAGGTAAAAAACAAATCACCCCTAGTAACCCGATCACTAAAAGCAATCCCAACAGGCCTTTATGTCAATCCCCACCTAATAGCGCTCTTCCCTATTCACGTTAAGTGCAATCAGGTTAATAGTCCCTGAGTCAGGAATACATGAATAGTAAGCAGACACAATTTAAGGTCATATTATATCTTGGAAGCAGCAGAAAAGCCAACAGGGTCAGGGGATAAGATGTTATATCTTGTGTTTTACATTTGTGCAGGCATGTTTAAGAATAGAAGTCAGAGACCAGTTACAGTATATTTATAGGCAATAAACAATGGTTGTATAGTCTGTGTATTTATGTATTTTTATGCTCTCAGCTAAAATACAGTTTTTATGAGAGCATTTTACAAACAGAATGTAGGTATGTCATTATAGCCAAAACATTCTATTTAAAATTGATTATCAGTTGTGTGTCTTGCATTTTGTATCAGTTTAAAATAATGTTATTACTTATAAATGATTCATTTAGGGTGGGGGACAGGTGCAGGGTAATTAAAGGGAGGTTAGAGTGAGATGAGAGGAGATTGCTATTGTAAGTGTCGCAGTGGAATGACAGTCTCTGCCCCGGCACTTTGTAAATATCACAATGTGCCGGCCTGCATTCAGGAGAACGGACCGGCGATGACGTACCAGCGATCACCATGGAAACACTGATTTTCCATGGTGATCATAGCTTTAGAAATAAAGATCACTACAATTTTATGCGATAAAGGAAGATTTTACATGTAAGCAGCCATTATTACATGAAAATGAAATGATCTTCCGTTAGTAAATGGAGCCCCTAAGAATTAAAGGGGTGGATAATGCAGTGATATTTAAGGCCCAATTGTGCCTGTGGGGCACCATTTTGTAAAATTATCAATTTTAGCGAAACTTACCTGTTCCAGGCTTGCTTCTGCTCATGGCAAACCTGGCAAAAAGAGCAAAGCTAATGCTTGCCTATCCTGCAAACTCCCATGAAGTTCTCCTCATTCTAGCAAAGGGGCACTAGGCCTTTACACATGCAGTGTTTACAATTCCAGACCTACAAATATTTCTATGTCCCAAAAGGAAAACATTGCAGTGTCTTTCTTTCAGGTCTCAGAAATCTTCTTAGTCGAATCGGGTTAGTTGGACTATTTTACTTAATTTTGCTTGCAGAATTATCAATGATGTTCCTTGTTTATATAAAAGATAGATAGATAGATAGATAGATAGATAGATAGATACAAAAGTTATGAAAGGCACTCCAATGACAATATGTATATATACATTTTGTATTTTACATTTGTGTGTTGTTTTAAAGAGAATTATTCTCTTAGGGTGGGGACAGGTGCAGGGTAATTGGAGGGAAGGTAGAGTGGGATGAGGGCGTTTGACCTAATGTTCTAGTCAGGTGCATTTTAAGAAGTGAGGGGGTCCTTGTGCAGGATTTGTACATGGGGCCCCCCTTCCCCTGAGGCAGGACTGTCCCGATTCACGGGCTGCAAAATGGGTGGAGCCTAATGGTACTATGCATGCCCCACCCTTTTTGTGGCCAGCAAATCGGGACAGTCCTGCATCAGGGGAAGAGGGGCCCATTCGGCATCTATTTCTTCCCTTCAAGATCTCCTGGAGGGAAGAAATAGAAAGTAGCCAACCCTGATATGCAGAGTCTTGGGTGCAGGTCCTAGTGTTGGAACATAGTGACAAACTGCACCTAACACTTTGTGAATGTCACAATATGTCTGCCCATATTCAGAAAAACACGTACAGTGACTAGTAATTACAGAGGAATTCAGATTCGCACCTAACTCACCCGTCCTGCCCCTAACCCGCCCCCCCCCCCCCCTCTTCTGTCGCCCCTGTTTTTAGGTACCTTATGGCACTGAAGAGTGCCATAGGGCTACTTTATCTTACTGTGCCTAGTTTACCTCTTAAGAAGAAAACTACGCACAGACAATGGGCCTGAATCAGAGATGCATTTGCAAACGTGAACGTAAATAAACGTAAATAAACGTACACACATAGCTAGGAACACCCACCAAAACCCGACACTCCCCTCGCAAATCCGTGCTCTCGTAGACTTACATCTCCATAGACCACTTGTATCTTTCTGTGTGCAGTTGCATGCATATGTAGCCTCCATGCGTGCGATTCATGATGGTTGCACCCACATTCCTTCATTAAAATGCCTCCCCCCGCTCATTTTTATTTAAATTTTCATGTACATATTTTTGCGTGGATGATCTGTGCATTCGTACCCACGTGCGATTCAAAGGTCCGTGCCTACTGGACTTACAAGCGTATAATCAATGTACATTGCATACCAAAAGTTACTACGCATGCGCAAAAATACGCACGCTTCTCACCATGAAAACGGATCTCTGAATCAGGCCCAATGCCTCTCTCCTCCCCGCCCTCCCCGGCTAATTTACATCCCCCCCTCCCACTTCTAACTAAATGTTATGCGGCTAGGCACTCTAGAGAACTCCCACGATGCGGGTAAGTGATACCCGGAAGCTCGGGTGCGTGGCGGGTGAGGGCTGGTCTGCAACAAACAACGGATAACAATAAACGTGACGGAGGACAAAGGGGAGTATACAGGAGCACGGCGGAGGCTACCGCACGTGACACTAAACACTCCCGAGGCGGCATTAACACGCCTTCTTCTAACTAAACACTCCCAGGGGCAGTATTAGCATGCCTCCTTCTAACTAAATACTCCCTGGGGCGGCATTAGCACGCCTCCTTCTAACTAAACACTCCCCCCCGGGGCGGCATTAGCACGCCTCCTTCTAAATAAATACTCCCGGGGCGACATTAGCAAACCTCCCTCTAACTAAACACTCCCCGGGCAGCATTAACACGCCTCCTCTTAACTAAACACTCCCGGCGCAGCATTAACACGCCTCCTTCTAACTAAACACTCCCCGGGCGGCATTAGCACGCCTCCTTCTAACTAAACACTCCCCGAGGCGGTATTAGCATGCCTCCCTCTAACTAAACACTCCCGGGGCAGCATTAGCGCCTCCTTCAAACTAAACACTCCCTGGGGCGGCATTAGCACATCTCCTTCTAACGAAACACTCCCCGGGGCGGCATTAGCGTGCCTCCTTCTAAATAAACACTCCCCGTGGCGGCATTAGCACGCCTCCTTCTACCTAAACACTTCCCAAGGCAGCATTAGCACACCTCCTTCTAACTAAACTCTCCCTGGGGCGGCATTAGCGCCTCCTTCTAACTAAACACTCCCCAAGGCGGCATTAGCGCCTCCTTCTAACTAAACTAAACACGGATCTACACACAATCTACCTAGCTAACTGGTACATAGATTGCGTAAATGGCCTACTACACATGCGTATAAGCAGTAGCTTCTTAGGTGTGAATACGGCCTGATGTGTTTAGTAATGGTCAAAAGCAAAGTATACCCAATGCATAACGTACAAAATAATATACAGTAACCATAGGGCGCTTTGCAGGA
>WWET01000275.1:743539-773126 GCA_011038615.1 Limnodynastes dumerilii
TGTGTGTGTGTGTGTGTGTGATGGGTTAGATGCTGTGTGTGTGTGTGTTGTGTGTGTGTGTGTGTGTGTGTGTGTGTGTGTGTGTGTGTGGGGTGTGACTGATGCCTCTACACACTTTCACCCTCCACAGATGTCTGGTGTTGTAAATCTTTGCAATCCTCACACATTACTATCTCTGGACATACAGAGCCATGCTTTCCCCCTCTGCTTCATTTTCATATCTGTGCAGTATGCAGATTATTACATTACTGCTGGGGCTGCAATTATAAAGAAAAAAAAAATAGAGCTACTAAAGTCCGAGTGACTTCTCTCATTACCACAATTCTAACATATGTAGCTACAAGATTTATAAATATTTACCTATCTATGGAACCCCAATGGTGTTCACTTGCTGCATTATTCTGATCTTCTGTGCATACCTGCACTAACTAAATTCTTAGGGGCTTAAACACTGGAAACATTGTTTTAAATATAAAAATGCAGATGTGTTTTATTGCTTTTTAGACTCAGCTCAGTGGGGTGGTCAGATAGTAGTAAGATGTTCAGTTGAAGCAATGGTAAGAGGTTTGTTATTGCCTTCACAAGGATGCATCTGGTGTTTAGGCCTAAATTGGCCACCATATTGTTGGCTTGGTCCTGTTTTGATACATCTGTGGTTGACAGAGTTCCAAGGTTTAAAGGTGCATAGTATTTCCCTGATAAACAGTGTTGGAAGCTTATTAGTACTTCGTTGTAGTCCATTAGGTCATTTTTCTACTGGCTATCTTTTAGCCCTAAATTATATAGTCAGCAATTCTAATGTGAACAAATCCAATTAATAAACTGTGTCTTCTTTTAAAACGTGATAACGTTCCCTCTATACTTTGCCTTCTGCAAAGGTTTTAGTCAACGGCATTCTCTCTACAGCTTTTGATATTAAAAATGGTGCCAGGCAAGGGTGTCCCCTGCCGCCTTTCTTTTTGTTTAGGTAATAGAGCCCCTCACAGCAAGAATCAAGGAATCCCAGGATGTTGAAGGGATGCAAAAATATTCTATTTTGAATCTATATGGCTTCCTCTCAGAATACAAAATGAATCTCTCAAAGACAGACTCTCTTCCTGCACCTTTTGTTGACCAGCTGAAGGATACTACCCTTTTAGATTGTGCTGGGTAGAACTGTGGCAGTCAGAATGAACGTCACACCCTGAATTCTCTACTTTTTCCGAACACTTCCCATACCATATCCATGGAGAACTTTAGTTTAAATCCATACATGCATGGTTAGTTGAATTTGTTTGGAGAAATAAGTCTCTGTGGACTAACTTTGCAAACCTGAGCAGACCAAATGATAACAGTGAAGGAGGCTTCCCTGATGTACAACTGTATTACTTTAGGACAGGCAATAGATTGGTTCACAAACAGGCATGGTCCATGATAGCTAGCGCTAGAAGCAGCTGCATGTGGTAAGCCATCTTTTGCCAACGTGCATGTACTTGTTTTGTTTATGGAAAAATTGCATACTAATACCAAATAAACACAACTTGTAGCAATGTCTCAGTGACTTTATTGTGAATTTTTTGTGTTTTATTGTTAGACCTGGCATGGGATAGCTGAGCGCTCAGCCGTTGGGCAACAAGTATAAGGTATACTGTAGATGGTACATGTTCCCCAAATGCCTAAGATGTATGTATGGTACCAACTTATTGGTGTGGTTGTGGGAAGGAGTGCTCCTTATCGCTTATATGGTGAAGTTGTCCTAAATCAATAAATATTGGGAAATCTCCTTTCCCAAGTACTAAACATGTCTATCTCCAACTATCCCTAGTCCTTCCATGCTGGACCTGCCCATCAAGGGACTGGACAAGCACTCATCAGTTGGTCACAGAATTTCTAAATGCTTCTTGTTGCTTGATCACAAATGACTGGAAGGACCCTGACCTATCCTACTCATTTGCAGCTGTAAAATTCGGCAGGATCCTTGGTTCCGTTTCCACCTATACACTGGTTCACCAATAAAATATTGTTAATATGACAGGCCGTTAACTTATGGGCCGCTGCTGTGGACTTACCCCAGGCTAAATTTTGCCAGCCAGCCCCAGCCTACTGAGACATTGTAACTGTCCCCTCCCCCCTTTTACCGCCCGTTTCCTTTTACCTGCAATATTTCAATGTTTTGCTTAAACTCTTTATGCTGTATATTGAGTTGTGGTGCTTCGTACTGTACTCGTGTGCCAGTTTAGTACATTCAATTCACATACACAAGTCAATGGGACATCTGGAATTGTTGGTAAATAACGGCACGTGGCTTACAGACACACAGCAGCAAGCTCTCTGCTGCATCGTCTCCAAACTTGCTGTGTTCTGTCATGTGTTTGAAAAGGTAATACACTCTTTTAAATAAAATGGAAGCTTCAGTTGTGGTGTTTATGCTCTAAAGCACTGGAAAAATTAATTTATAGGAAAATATGAAAAGATTAAAGAATATATATATTTTTTTTATCTGTACTCAAAACAACAACCCCACAATACACTGGCAGCACTATATTTAGCTGGACAACAATTAAGCCGACTGGTACTAAATTAGCTTCTGAATGACTGCCCACCAGACTTAGACATAACCTGCAATAGGTGCAAGTTTGCTAACGTAAAATAACCTTTGTTACGGTGTTCTCTCCAGGATTGGGTGCACTTGCCTTGGCCACACCCTTACTGTACATTGACTATCTATCTCCAGTTCTTCCTTCCCTCAACTAAAATGAAGCGTCCATGCATGCTCTTCCGTTCTGAGCATGCGCAGTAGCAAATCACGCAAAGAAATGACACGCTCAGACCTGGATCAGGGTCAGTGACTTTATTGTGTCTGTGTCATTGTCAGACGTAGCGTGGGATGGCTGTCGGGCACTTTATGAGTGACGTGACTCCTTCTCCCTGCATTTCATTGTGATAATGCTCTCATGTACTTCAGAAAACATCACCCACGTAAATAGCTATTCTGAAGTCACTCGCTGCTTATTGCAATATATTTAGATACCCAATTAATCTTAATTTATGTCCTGAACTTTTATTTATAGAGATCCAGCCATTGTTGTCTGAAAGACTTGGGAAAACTAGTTGTTAGTTTCAAAAATGCTGTTGTCACTTTACACAATAGAACCCTAACTTACAGTATACTAGTACTTATCTTGTCAAAAGTGAATGTGTAAGATATGTATTTCTTAAATGGCTTGAGAAAATTTGTTTTATATAATAATTGTATTCTCTTGTCACGCAAATTTCTAAATATACTATTCAGACGCTTGTTTTATTCTGTGTTTTTTCTTCTTAGCTTTATAGAAGAAAATTGTAGCCATAGAGGAGACTGAAATGAGAGTTCAGTTTGTCAGTGTGATGGTGATTTTTTGTGAAACAAACATGACTGGGACTTACTGTGCCCACAGAAATATACGCTCTTTGAGAGCTTGTGAAAAGGCTGATCCCTCAGTTCTGGTCACACTGTCAGGGAAATTAAGAAAGGACAGAGAATATGGTCAAAAGGGCTCAACCATCCCATGTCATACATTCTGCTAACCCTTTACATAACTTTTCAGCAAGAATATTCCTATCAAACAAGAATCCCTTCCAGGTATGTTTGCTAGTACCCAAGCTACTGCATTACTTAATTATCCTACCTGTCACATGCTATACTTCAGAAGCTTATGGAAGTTGTCATTACATCTTATGGAAATCCACTCCTTACAAAAGTGACGCTAGAAGTTGTGAGGTAATGTATCACAATACACATTGTACCAAGATCTTTTTATGAGTGACAAGGTTTAACAAACAATTTTTTCACAACAAGAATAAAACTGAAGATTAAAAGCACACACTGCAAATAAAATAAAGCATATTCTGAAGTGCAGTGTTCACTATCTCTTTAATGAAATATTCTGTCCAAAGACCTTTCTATAGAGAGCCATTATTTACAGAGCTCAAACATTTTATGTGGAGCCCATAGATTCTGTATAGTTTTCTATAGTCATTCAAGATATGGAATTAACCGCCTTGGAAGGTTGTAATGGCAGAGTCAATTGATTTGTTTAACAAAGGGTTAGACAAATTCTTATAGGAAAGTATTATCAAGGGTTAAAATTAAGTATAGTAGTGGATCCAGGGAGAAATAGGACTGACGTCTTGGGTCAGGATTTCAGATTGTTTCAGACTGAAACAGAATGGAGGTTGCTTCATCTGGATCAATTTCTGTTATAAGATAGGGGTTGAAAGAGATCCATAATAGTTTGAACTTGATGGACTGGTGTCTGTTATGAAGCTCTGCAACTATGTTACTATGTTACTATGGCCCGGATTCACACAAGAATTCAGAAAGCTTCCATACGCTACGCATGCGTGGTACCATTATCTCCGCAACAGAGCGCAGCTGACCGATGCCATGTGCCCACCCCCCATGTGTAGTAGATACACATGGGTGGTAGCTGGTGGCATGTAAATTGTGCGGTAAGGGCTTGGCTAATACAGAATTAGACCCTTAAGTGTGAATCCGGTCCTATGTTACTATGGATTGCGTTCAGACCACCATACATGCGAGGGTCTTATATTACGCATGGAAGTGCACTAAAGTCACTCCCCTCTGTCGAGCAGAGGTGTGGACAGTTCTGTGTCCATACACCCTACATTAAGTTTACTGCACATGTATCTGACTCAATGGCAGATCCATGTGGATATTTCTAATTCCACCCCCTTAACATGGCAAACCCCACCTCTGATGCAGGGTTTTGCCATACCGATGACAAACTCTGCCCTGTCAGACAGATCGCTATGAGCTCTGTTCCGTCCTCATGGAGATCTGCTGTGTAACATCTAGGACACACATACGCAGATGTTGTAAGCAAGGGGCCTACGCAAAGGTTTTGCTTACTTAAGTATAAATCAGGTCCTGTGTTACTATGCAAGACAAGATTTTTGCAGAAAATAACAAGAATGACATTTCTTTGATGGAATAACATGTTTTTAATGTTTGATTTTCCTAGTAAGTAAGAGAGCATTTAGGTATATTGCTTGTGGCCATTTTTATTCATTCAGTCACAGCCATGAAGAATCACAGTTATAGGTGTAAATTAGCTAAACTAAAAGTTAAAAAAGCTCAATGTCTCTTTACTTTTGATTAATTAAGCTTTTTAGACTACTCTTGTTCTTCATTTTAATGAGTCCTTTATTAAGTATTTAAATGAAAATGAAGCTAATTGCATACGGTGTAAAAGATAAATAGTGTTAGGAAACCTCTTAAACTGTCATTCAAAGGTGAAAAAAAGGAACCAGGTTAGAAAGGTTATACCAACATTCGAGCGAAAAAGTGAAAATTTAGAAAATAAATTCAGTTAGGACTTAGTTGTGGGTTATATTATTATACTAAACTAAACATATTTATTGTAATTATTTTTGTTTATAATAATTATAATAATAATAAATTTCAAGCACCCATATTTAATCGCAAAGGGTTTTAGGTAGTTCTAGAACAGTTACTTAAAACAAATAATCAAATTGTCATCTCTCTTCTGCATTTACTAAATGGCCCATAGCGTAAAATTTTACTGTGTCATCTTTTATTTTTATTAACTATTTCTTTTTCTAGCAGAAGCAAAAGGGACTGAATAACTGACTGTAATTGCTAATGAAGGAATCAATATTCAAAGACTTTAGATTGTTATGAGAACCTAAAAGTTGTACTTTAAGTAATGGCTATTCCTTTTATCAAGAATATTTTTAAACCACCATAGTAATCTATGACCTAAGCATGATTTACAGATGTTTAAACCAGGGAGAACTTTTATGTGCCATATTACCCTAAACATTTGTGGAACCCAGAACCCTGATTCACAGATAATCTAGGAGTGCTAAGGGTACTATGCTATAATGCTACATTATATGCTGTCTATATTGTTTTTCCTTTAAAGAGAAATATTCCTGTTCTAGTTTCACAAGACTTTTTAGGGGAAAGGAGAACATTGTGATTAGCACATAAGGTAAGATTTGTGTTCTGATAAACTTATAGGTCTGAAAATGTAACCAGCAAAAAAGGTAATTTTGTGGGGCAATATATTCAGAGATGTTTAAATGTAGGGGCTTGTAATACATCCTCATTATGCATATCCATCAAAATGGGTACCTAATCGCCATTTATAGCATACTAACCTGAATTATAAATACAATCAGTTTATTTATTTAGGACCTGATTCAATAACAAATTTGCACCGCAATAGATGGGAAAAAGTTTGCGGTGCGCATTTTCCCGTCTATTACGGTAGCTGATTTTTATGCAAGTATGAGATGCAAATAAAAATCAGGGAATAAAAATCACACAATTAGCTTCACACTGCAAAATACGCGGGTGCGAGGCTAATTGAATCAGGCCCTTTATTTGAAAAATCATATAAAGTGAATCAATAATTAAATGTTGTGGCACAAAGCCTGTAAGAGTGGGATACATAAGATTGAGTTGCAGATTTTATTAATTATGTGCCAAAAGGCATCAAAGGCATCAGAACATTTTTAGGGATGGAATAGGATATCTTATCAGCACCCTAAGTTACCAAATACAAACCTGTCATTATATGTTTCAGTACTTTCTTGGTGACTCTCTAATATGTTTGGTTGGGTCTCAGTTCATTGCCCCCCAAATATTATTGTACATTGTATTTGTGCATTAATAGTTTAGATGTATGGATATAAAATTAATAGAAGTATAAGTTAAACATAGAAGTATGTTATTAGATATATTATGATCATGTCAACTTTGATATACTGTATATTATATTGGATTTTTGGGGGGTAAATTACAATTTTGTTTTATTTATACAATGCTTGTTATTCTGCTTAAGACAGTCAAATGATCACTATCTGTAACATACTGGAAATGTTTGAATATATGAAAATACAGTAATTTACTATTTTGGGCTGTAAAATAATTCAAAGATTCAAAATCTAGTAAAGTATCTTCAATATATCCCCTCTTGTTTCTTGAAAAAAAAACAGACCCACACACTATGTTATTTATGAATTGTGTGTTTTTTTTCTTTTATTTAACCTCTAAAAATGTTAAATCTTCCATATATTCACAGCAATACCACAGAAACCCCAATGTGCTCTATATGCCAAATCATTCCAGTTTGATGAGAACAGGGAAATTGTAGGGTCTTTTGTGCATGGCACTGTAAGCATCAATTTTCAAAGCACTGAATCCTAAAAGGTCATCTATAGCCTGCTGTTTGTAGCAATTGTTCCCATTTCTTGTTTATTTTCCAGACTCTACCTCCTCCCTCGCCACAAATAAATAAATCACTGTCTTTTTTCTTTAATTTTTTTCCCCTGTTCTTCTTAAGGTCGGAAGCAATTGACTAGTACGTAGGTCTGGACCTGACAAAATTCATTGACCAGCATTCTGATATGCTTCGAAGAAACTGTCTTTGACAGGTGAAGGGGAGGGAGGAAAGTGCCCCTGCCCATCACCAAATGCCAACTGCCCCATTCAAGGCCCCCCCGCGCTGTGTATATATACTGTTAGGGGTGGGTGGCAATGGGAAAAAGTATATGTTTGTCTTGAAGGGGGAGGTTGTGAATAAAAACAGATATATAAAAGTTTGTGACATGTGTCAGGGGCTCAGCCATTGAGACAGTGCTGCATGATGTACTAGGACGTGACATTAGCAGAGCCATCCATGCTAGCTCCGGGACATGTGGAGTTTGGTGTGTGTCACATTGAATTCATATCAGGGCACGTCCAGAGGAAAAGGAAAAAAAAATGGATGAAGGAAGCTGCTTGTTAACTTAAAATAAAAAAAGGCGCATACAAAGTTCTGGAAAAGTATTACAGTTAATTATAGGTTATTTATCGAAATGACAAGCAGTAAAATCAAGAACACTATGGTATTTAATTTTTATGGAAATTGAGCCATTTTAAATTTAATTATTGTTATTCTTTTTTTTTACATTTATTATCAGAATGTTTGGTTTTCATTTAGTTTCTTTCACTGAATGACCACTATAAAAAAGGTCAACTAGTGTTCACTAGGATGTTGTAACCTTATGTCAAGTGGAGAGGAGGATCGTGTAGAATAGTACTGAATACCCCTTTCTAGAACTTGCTGTAACCAGTTGATCAGCTTCATTTTTTCTCAGGTTTAAGTTTGGTTTATGAGTAGAGATCCAGCACTTCAAGCAACGTATAGCTTTTCAGTGGGGGGCGGTTTTCTTTTCTTTTACACACATACTATGTAACAAGGCAGTTTCTATTCAACCTTCTTGATAAACCTTAACAATTCGCTGCTAAGGGTTAGTGCTGAGGTCTACATACAGTTCAAAAATCAGAGTTTACCCCTTAGTAATTTAACACTAAAAATGGACTAGAGGCAAAGGACCAGAGCCAAATATACTTTGCAATTCCATATGTAGCTCCACAACAGAAGTTATCGTAGTGTGAATTTCTGATTCACATTACCGCACATAAGAGAGCAGGACACTTCCCCTGATCAGTGGCAAACACAGGATTATGCATGTGCGGTATATTAGTGTTCTGTACAAAACACACAACATAAAGCACATGTGGCGATATATTAGGTGTCTCGTTATGGCACATACTATAATATATGGGGTATATATTAGGCTTTGGGAATCACCCACTATATACTGTATACTCCTATTATATCAAATTTCTATTATAGTATGTGCAATACCTAGACCCCTAATATATCCCATTATATAATACTATTTGTTGTATGTGCCATTCCCAGACCCATAATATATCTTTTTATAATATATAAAAGCCATCATCGTGGAGCCATGCCCCTTTAATGTCACCCGCTTAGCCATGTCCCCTTTTAAAATTTTCCTTTTTCTACTTAATAAAAACAAAAAAGCATTGTGGGGGTGTTTCTGGGCTACCAGAACCCCCCTGGGTGCGCCACTGCTGCTAATAGCGTGGATAGTGAATCTGTGTACCTGGGGCTACCTTAACTATTACGCACGCATTAGAAGATCATATGGAAGATCATACATAAGGGCTAGACTCAGTCCTTACTATATTATTTAAATGCCCAACGCCACCCACCATGAGTATCTGATGTGCATGGTGGGTGGCCTTGCTCCATTTGTGGAAGCCATTTTCCACACGGAACGCAGTATTTGGTGACTGTATTCCCATACAGTAATATTGGTACTGCTCATAGAAACATAGTAAGTGACAACAGATAGGAGCCATATGTCTTATCCAGTCTGCCCAGTTGTTTATTTAAAACTACACTGTCCCTAAACTCTATTTACCCTCAATTTAGTTTGAGAATTAGGATATCCTTATATTTATCCCAAGCATGTTTAAACTGTACTACTGTGTTAGCCTTAACCACCTCAGATGTGAGGCTATTCCACTTATCTATCAGTCTTTCAGTGAAGTAATTTTTCCACACATTTCCTCTGAATCTAACACCCTCCAGTTTATATTCATGCCCTCGTGTTCTATTACACCTCTTCCTTCGAAAAATGCTAACCTCCTCTAGTTGTTCACAACCCTTAATATATTTGAAAATTGCTATCAAATCCCTCCTCTCCCTTCTCTGCTCCAAGCTATACATGTTTAGTTCCACTAGCCTTTCTTGGTATGTATGATTTGTGACACAGGCCATGGACCATTTTAGTTGGTCTTCTTTGCACAGTCTCTAATGTATTTATGTCTTTCTGAAAATATGGCCTCCAGAACTGAACACAGTATTCTAGGTGAGGTCGTACCAATGATCTATAAAGGTGCATCACTACTTCTCTCTTTCTGCTACTAATTTCTCTCCCTATGCAACCAAGCATCTGATTTATCTTTTCTCATTGCTTTGTTACATTGCTTGGCTACCTTTAAGTCACATGAAATAATTACTCCTAGGTCCCTTTCCGCCTCAGTAGTTTCTAATGTAGTGCCATTAATGATATATTGAGTATATGCCATTTTATAGAAATTCCCCTTAATATGTATATACGCCAATGTTACAGACGACCTATTCAAAATTACGGCCAACACAAGTTACGACAGTAAACAGCTGGGCACATGGGCAGAACGTACTAACTGCCGAAACTACGATTACTACGAGTATTAGTAAATACCACAAGTTTTCTGCAATGCTTTACAACACAGCAGTCCCTGCCCCACTGGAGATGCAATCTAAGTTCCCTAACACATACATACATATATACACACACACACACACACTAGGGTTAATTAATTATATCATTCTATATACATCTATACATATTACAGCAAGATCAGCACTCCAAGTATGGTGTAAAAGCATTTAATAATCCATATAATAACTTAATATGATATTATATGTCTGTATGTATGTTATTATTATTATTATTTTATTTCTCCTATAAAGGGGTGATGGGGGAGCTCAAAAACATGAGTGTAACATAGTAACATAGCTGGTGAGGTTGAAAAAAGAAACCAGTCCATCAAGATCAATCTATTATAGATCTCCTGCGATCCCTATCTTTATAATTTAAATTGATCCAGATGAAGCTATCTGAAAAATATCCCTACTGACCCAAGATGACAGTCTTATATTTCCCTGGTGTTACATGCCACCGTCGTGCAGACAGGCAGGCATGACTCACTCTTACCTCCGCTCCCCGCGATGCTCCGTCCCCGCTGTCATGCCGGCTGGCATGTAAACAATGGGCCACGTGGAACGCTGCTGCAGTCCGTATGCGCGCGCTCCACGCTATCGTTCTGTGGGACGTTCCCCTGTCTCCTAGGGAACGTCCTGTGTTTGGAGGCAGGGCAGGCTGCTGACCAATCAGAGGTCAGCAGCCTCTATTTCAGATCAGCTCTGTCGTTCAGACAGCGCTGGTTATAGCGTCTGTCTCACAGCCTGTGACCTGCTCCCTTGCTCTTTCTTGTGCCTTTGCATTTTGCTCTGTGCTTCTGATTGCTAAGTGTCCCATCCTTGCCTTGATTTATCCAAATCCATTGTTCCTGCTGTTTCCCTGTGTGCCCTCTCTCCCACCTTAGTGTTCTACACCTGCCCTCTCACCTAACCTCTCCTGTATACCTGTATATGTGAACCTCTCTGGGGTTGCCGTTTGTTGAGTGTGAGTGTGATTGTCCCAGTTAGTTGTGTCAGTCTAGTTTGTCCCGTCATCCCCTCTTCTGTCTTTTGTCTTTGTTTTTCTGTTTGTTGTAGTCCACTACAAGTCGTACCCTTCTGACCTGTGTCCGCCCTCTTTCTCCTCTTACTTACGCTTGTCCTGTTTTTCTTCCATCTGTTCTTTCTATTCCTCTCCCGGGTTTTCTCTAAAGGTGCGTATCCTGACGAAGTCCTACCAGCTCCAGTCTATGGAACACTCAGGGGCTCTAGCGAACACTCAGACCGACATCAGGCTCTACAAACCGGTGAGTTACCCGATCCTTCTCTTCTTCCTCCTTGGTCAACTCGGTCCCCCGTCGGGGTAAACCCGGGGTACTATACCCTCTACTCACGGTCACTCCGGTCCTCCGTCCAGGTAATCCCGGGGTACCGTAACACCTGGATCCACTACTGTCCTTCATTTTAATAAATGGTCCTGGTAACCCTGGATGCCCTTTTCTGGTAAAAATTTGTCTAACGCTTTCTTAAACATATTAAGTGAATCTGCCATCACAACCTTCCATGGTAGTGAATTCCACATCCTGACTGCCCTTACTGTAAAGAACCCTTTCCCTTGCTGGTTGCAAAAATTCCTCTCCTTTACCCTTAGTGGGTGACCCCATGTCCTGTTTACAGTTCTTGATGTAAATAGCTCCCATGAAAGTTCTCTGTATTAACCCTTAATGTATTAGTATATAGTAATAATATCTCCTCGTACCCTTTCTGGTTCCAAAATGTCTTTTTTTTATGGATTGGTGCCCAGAACTGAACTGCGTATTCGAGATGAGGCCTTACCAATGATTTTTATAATGGCAAAATAACACTGTCTTTTCTTGCATCTATGCCCCTTCTTATGCATGCTAATACTTTATTGATGGTTGTAGCTACTGAACATTGACCACTATTGCTAAGTCTATTGTTCACTAGCACTCCTAAATCCTTCTCCATTAAAGATTCCCCTGAATTTACGCCATTTAATTTATAGCTTGCATGCTTGCTTTTGATCCCTAAATGCATAATCTTCGATCTATCTATGTTAAACCTCATCTTCTATTTGGCCGCCCAATCCTCCAGTTTATTCAAGTCCCTCTGTACAGAAACTACATCTTGCTCTGATTCTATTACCTTACATAGTTTAGTGTCATCTGCAAAAATAGAAACTTTGCTCTCTAAGCCATCAGCAAGGTCATTAATAATTATATTAAAAAGAAGTGGTCCCTGTTGTTTCTTTATTCTGTATTAGGAGGCAGTGGGAGGGTAATTTAGGTGGGTTGCTGGATGAGGACTGGGAACAAGTTCTATCAGGTCCTAAATATGCCACCTCCTGCATTAGATTTCAACAAATTCATCTATTTATATTACACAGAGTTTACCTGTTTCCAGAGAGGCTGCTTGCTATGGGCTTTAGAAATAATTCTAAATGTGTCTGATGTCAAACCAAAGGAGCAGATTTTTGCCATTTACTATGGGAATGCCCGGTAATTCAGGATTTCTGCTTGAAAGTATGGAATTGTGTGCTCGTAATGATCCCGGGTCTCCCAGCCCTAAACCCTGGGTTTTTACTTTTGGCCTTAACTTGGAGGAGCTTTATTCGAGAAGTGTCTTACAAATATGTTTCCTGAGGTGTGAAGGAGTAGTGTAACTGTCCTTTTAAGTCAACTCTTGGCAATATCCTCCCAGTTGGTTGATTGCCAATTATTTATGTGTTCTCTCTTCTGTCTTTTTGAGTAAAGAGTCATCCATAGGCTCTTACCCATCTCCTGTATACCATTTATTTGAGTCAGCTCTTAGTTTAAATTGATTGTTAAGTGATAGCTTTATACGATTATATCATATATGCTGCCTGGATTATGTACTGATGTACTGTTGTAAATGTCAATATCTATATAATTATGTATAGATGTCTTGTGCTTATTGTGGGTGGGTGGGTTTTGGATAGCTGTTGTTAAATATATGTATTGTCTTGTCTTGTTTTGTTTCTTCTACTGTGTGTCTTGAAAAATTGAAAAATAAAACTCAATTAAAAAAAGGAGTGGTCCTAACACATAACCTTGAGGAACACCGCTTAAAACTTTTGACCATTTACAATATGTTCTTACAACTTTCTTTCAACCCTATTCTCCAACCAGTTTTTAACCCAAGTACAAATGTTGTTTCCTAGACCCAGTTCCCTTATTTTGTGGACCAACTTTTTGTGTGGCACTGGATCAAAAGCTTTTGCAAGATCTAAGTAGACCACATCCACTGCACTACCCTGGTCTAAGTTCAAACTAACTTCCTCATAGAAGCTAATTAGGTTAGCTTGGCATGACCTATCTCTCACAAATCCATGTTGATTCCCACTAATAATCTTTTTGCACACCAAGTAATCCTGAAAATTATTTGTTAGTATACCTTCCAACAGTTTCCCAACTATTGATGTCAGACTTACAGGTCTATTATGACCCAGTTGTGATCTTACTCCCTTTTTAAACAACAGCACTACATATGCTATATGCCAATCCCTTGGCACAATGCCTGATGACATTAAATTTATAAAAAATTAAGAAAAACAGTCTTGCAATTTCTGAGTTTAGCACCATAAGAACCCTTGGTTGTATGCTGTCAGGACCTGGAGCTTTATTTATCTTAAATTTCTGCGATCGCCTTTTCCTTTGTCAGACAAGTATTAAGTAATGGTACAGTTGCATTTTCATTCTTATGTATTATTCCTACCATTTGTTCCTCTCTAGTAAATATTAAATAAAAGAAAGTCTTTAATGCCTCAGTTTCTTTTCATTATCGTCATTGATCAATCCACCCATCTCACTTTGTTGGGGGCCTATATTTCCTTTTGCATACTACTTTTAAGGGTTTGTCTTACTTTCTTTGGCAACCTGTTTTTCATTTTCTATTTTTACCAGACTGATTTCCTTTTTGCATTTTTTTATTACATTTCTTATAGAGACAAAGGGACTCATCAGTCCCTTCAGATTTAAACAATTTAAATAAATGTTTTCATTTCTTCCCTTACCTTTTTATTTAGCCACATTGGTTTAGACTTGATTATTTACCGTTTGTTTTCTATAGGAATGAACTTATGCATATATGTTTCCAACAATATTTAGAAGATAGCTCACTTTTTTTGTAACTTATCTTTCAAAAACTGCATATTAAAATTTGCCTTTCTAAAATGTAAAGTCCTAGTTGATTCCCTATCCTGTTGCTTCTTGAAACTAATTTGTAATGTGATCATATTATGATCACTGTTTCCCAAGTGCTCTCTTACTTAAATATTTGATATAACCTCTACATTATTTGTTATTACTAGGTTCAGTATAGTCTGGTTCCCAGTTGGTTCCTCCCCTATTTGGAACATATAATGGTCTTTTAGCATGCTTAGAAACTTGTTTCCCCTACCTGTACCACAAATCTTAGTACTCCAAGCAATGCCCGGATCATTCTAATCCCCATAATTAAAACTTGACCTAGCTGTGCAGCTTTTGAATTTTTTTTTGTAGAAGTTGGGCTTCCTCAATTAAACTAATATTTAGTAGTTTATAGCATGTCTCTGTCAGCAAAATTTTTTTATAATATTTATATTAATTAATGAATTAGGGAATAGAATGAAGAGGGCGCTTCATGGTGCAGAAAACCAAAGATTTATTGAAGGTA
Organism: Limnodynastes dumerilii; assembly: GCA_011038615.1. Lineage (NCBI taxonomy): Eukaryota > Metazoa > Chordata > Amphibia > Anura > Limnodynastidae > Limnodynastes > Limnodynastes dumerilii. The sequence continues at coordinate 758,329 of WWET01000275.1, forward strand.
GGATAAAAGTACACACGTACCAAAATTAGTGGAACCAATACTAATTGATTCAAATGCGCGTGGTTAATATACGAGTACCAGTTGGATTTTACAATCTGTATGGCGTCCCAAACTAGATGCTTGGCAGCTCGGTTGATCCACGTGGAGATTCAAACAAAGGCGCTGAGGATAAGGTCCGACCCTACACGTTTCGTTGTTGCTAACTTCATCAGGGGGTGTGTCCTTAGTCCCGTCCCCCGCCCTTTTATACCCGATCGCAGCCAATCAGCAAAGAAAGCAGGAGGTAAACAAAAGGACACATGCGCCAGCATAACCAGTGTAATGATTATACCTCAAATCCAATACCAATATAATAAAACAATGAAAACAATCAGTATGCATATACAATAAAAACTATAACAACAAAACTTACTAAAAACAAAACCAGATACCTTCTACTAATAAAACTTCTCTCTAAAAAGATGCAAAATTAAGTACTGACATGGTTAAGTTTCTAATTTTGTGTACACAATTTGTATTGGAGAAAAATTACTTTACTTTTTTAGAGCTGATTTACCTCCAGGTACGGGGGACGGCCACGGGCACAGTTTTCGCTCCCAGTTTTGCGAATTTATATCTGGGCAGCTGGAAGCATAACTGTGTCTATGGCCAACCATACAGCGCCTATATAAAACTTTATCGGCGTTATATTGACGACATGCTGCTTATTTGGAGTGGCACGAAGTCACAATTCAATTATTTTGTTGAAGAACTTAACTCCAATGATTTTGGGTATAGATTTACCTCTAAGTTTGGAGGTAAAACTATTGAATTCCTGGACTTGGTTCTTACAGCACCAGCACCTTCTATTTTAGATACAATTTCAACTCATACTCATTTTAAGGCTGTAGATAGCAACAGCTATCTTGATTATTACAGTTGCCATTTCCAAAAATGGAGGGATAATATCCCATATTCACAATTTCTGCGTCTCCGCAGAAACTGTACTTCAATAGATAAGTTCTTAGAACAATCATTGATATATAAGGAACGCTTTCAAGAGCATAATTACCCAACTTCCTTGGTAGAACAGAGCTTTAAAAAAGCTCTAAATTTAGATAGATCTTCATTACTAATATATAAGACCAAGTCCAGCCATTCTAATTTTAATTCTAATGTTATACAAAAATTGAACTCAACCCAAAATGTCAATCTTGTTGATTGTGCATTTGTAACCAATTTTAGTAAATTAGGTGGTAACATTAAGAACATTATTAAAACACACTGGTCAGTACTCCAATTAGACCCTATACTTTCCACTCACCTTCCATCTAATCCAATTATTAAATACCGTAAGGCCAAAACCATAAAATCAATTTTGGCTCCTAGCCTTTTACCTTTGGAAAAAAGTCAACTTCCAATTCACTGTATGTCAAATATTACTGGTTGCTATCCTAGTAGCAAATGTAGGATCTGTCAGTTTATTTCAAAAGAGAAAACTTTCCATTCTTCAGATGGGAAACAAAAATGTCATATTAAACAGAGGCTAAACTGCAATTCAACACACTTAGTTTATATGCTTCAGTGTAGATGTGGTCCCGCTTAAAAGCTTGAGCACTACCAAAATATTGTTAACGGTGTACTGACACATAGCGTGTCTCGTCACTTTAAGCAAGTCCATTCAGGGAAGGTTTATCAGTAAGAGCTATTGAACAGGTTTCTTTGGATAGACGAGGTGGAGATATTCTGAAGAGACTATCTCAGCGAGAGGGTTACTGGATATCAACTCTTAATACTCTAAATCCGAGAAGCTTGAATGAGTCTTTTGAATTAGCACCGTTTTTGTAGACCTTAGATTAAAAACTAAAAACTCAACACCCAATCCCCCCTCCCCTTCTCTTCCTCCCTGGGAAAATAAAGTAAAAAGAATTGTTTGAGAGCCCATTTCTTCATCTTATATAAAACATTTTTTTTTACAGATATACAGTAATCTCTCTTTTTAGAGAGAAGTTTTATTAGTAGAATGTATCAGGTTTTGTTTTTAGTAAGTTTTGTTGTTATAGTTTTTATTGTATTTGCATATTGATTGTTTTCATTGTTTTATTATATTGGTATTGGATTTGAGGTATAATCATTACACTGGTTATGCTGGCGCATGTGTCCTTTTGTTTACCTCCTGCTTTCTTTGCTGATTGGCTGCGATCGGGTATAAAAGGGCGGGGGACGGGACTAAGGACACACCCCCTGATGAAGTTAGCAACAACGAAACGTGTAGGGTCGGACCTTATCCTCAGCGCCTTTGTTTGAATCTCCACGTGGATCAACCGAGCTGCCAAGCATCTAGTTTGGGACGCCATACAGATTGTAAAATCCAACTGGTACTCGTATATTAACCACGCGCATTTGAATCAATTAGTATTGGTTCCACTAATTTTGGTACGTGTGTACTTTTATCCTACCTTCAATAAATCTTTGGTTTTCTGCACCATGAAGCGCCCTCTTCATTCTATTAACTAGATTTACACTTGAGCCCGGAGTGGCTCATACGAGAGGAGCAGCGACAGCTACTTTGCAGTCTGGTGCCAGACAAATGCTTAATTTATTGGAACACCAACCACCTCCTTCCACAGAACCGTCTGATAGTATGTACTGCTCTATTTTGCTTACTAGAGTAAGCGCACCCTGAACTGTGTTAGAGACTTTCAGCAGAGTGTATAACACTCACAGTGAGCAGGCTTTTTTGCTACTTTGTAATTAATTAATTAGTTAATTCATTATCTTTCACCTGTTCTACCTGTACATATAGGATTTCCTTTCACTGAGAATTTTCTGGTCATTAGTAGCTGTAGAGTGCACAAGTGGTGCTATCCTGCCTGTTATCTTCCTGTGCCTGTATACCAACTGTCTTTTGTATGTATGTTCCTTGAATCCTTGCTTTTGGTTGTTTCTTGTATTCTTGCATATAGCCTGCTCTATTGTCTGGACTTCTGTTGGTATTTATTTACTCTAGTATTTTTTGTATTCAGTTTACCTCTGTAGCCCAGCATCTAGTGTTTCCAGTTACTCCTGCTTTGTGTTTAGTGCTTCTCCTGATTTCTGTTTGCATATGTACTCTGTAGTGTTTATAGCCTGTGGCTTATTTAGTTTTGTCCCCTGCGTTGTTATTGTATTCTTATTGCTGTTTCTAGCTCACTATTCACCTGTTGGCTGTATTACCTTGTGTGCACTAATGAAGACTATGGGCTAGATCCAGACTGAAGTAAGTGCTTGAACTTAGTTACTCCTGGGCTAAACTATGTCGATTGCAGGGGAGTCATATTTCATCTGTTGCAAACAGTATTAGAGTTGAGAGGTGATGTTTCCTATCCCAAGTCTAAATAACAGTGCGATAGTAAAGCTGGTCAGTATCTGTGTGCAGTAAGCAATTCAAAGATATATCCCTGCATGCAAAGGATACAATTAACTTGACTAGTAACTCATTTCAAGCACTTACTTAAGTCTGGATCCAGCCCTATGATCTTATCACTACTGTCTGGTTATTAGTGCTTAGCTACACCTGGGACAGCCTTTCAGGGGTCGTAATCTGCTGGGTGTCCTGCTGCTAAAGCCTATCCCCACTATCAGGGGTCTTAGCAAAGACCAGGCCCCAGTTAAACTTCACGCCCAGTGAGCAGCCTCGTAACAATATATGTTTTCATTTTTATGCAACATGCTGCTGCTGCATTTGTCAGAGAAATGTAAAATGTGACAGGGAAGTATTGGTACAGAGGAGCAAGGATTACCACTAGTAGCATCAATCCCATCTTAATAGCAGGTTCAAAATTTTTCACTTTTTACTTCTTACTTTTGGGAAAATTCAAGCCTTCAGCATTCTGTGCCTTTTTGCAGTGAATGCTTCATTTTTTTTTTATCTTAGCAGTTTTGAGAGTTTGCTGTCCATTCACAGAAGACGGATGGAAAATGGAGGCATCGCTTGAGAAGGCATTTACGTCTTGTTGCAGGATAAGTAAATGTATTAACCTGGATGATCCTGGATCCTGTGGAGTTTTAGGGGGTTTTGTTTGTTTGTTAGATTCTATTAAATAGAACCTAAAAGAACTGAATCAATGACATGACGATCTAGTCCATATGATTTGCTTTGCAATGTTCCCTTTATTGACAAGCAGAGATGCTGGAGGCACTTGTTATTAATCCTGCTTGTCATATATCACTCTAATCTAATCCACCATGGAAAACTGCAAATACATAAGCACAAAAAAAAATGAATTTCTGAAGTTGTCACAGAGGTAAGTGAGATGACGTGAGTCTTGTGGGGCATGTTCTCTGGGCTCTGATAAATGCCCATATCCAAGGGGGTGATATCAGAACACAAACTTCACTGGACTAACCCTGTCTGTACATGAATAAAAAGAGAAGGTGGCTGCCGGTGAACAGATCATCTGTGAAAATAACAGCCACAAGGGATGTAACAAATTAGCCTGAATGTACACTTGAAGAAGGAGAAAAGTGGTGTGATGGGTTGCGCTTCTTCAATGACCAGCTCTCACAGACACCTTGACTGCTGCCTGGTCGAGGAACATTGAAAACTGGTGTAATAATAGTGGCACTAAATAAAAAAAACAATAAAACAAAGGTATTTTGAAACAACACAAATATTAAACATATCTTAATTGTCATTTTGAATTGGAATACATAACATATTCTGCTAGCACTGAGCATTGAGTATTACAGCTTTCTTGCGCAAACAATTGAATAACAACTTATGCTGTAGTTCTCAAGATTGGAGGATTAGTCCGGATTAGTTTTAGAAGGGAGAAGGGAGATGGATAGAGAAAGGGGGGGGGGGAACCTAACGGTTGGGTAAATACTAGGATTCAAGATTTATGGTACCTATAAGTAGTCTTTCCATTACCCATTATATAATTAGTGAGAGGCCAGGGGCTGTATCAGACCCAGGAGCTCAGCAGAGTCAAGGTTTTGGCCATTGAGAGTAAAAAAGATACAGACATAGGAGAGCCGTGGAACTCGTACCATGGCTCCCAGACCCTGTGGAATTTGAGAATAGTATTATTTTGAAGACTAGTTATATACTCAATGGTAGAAACATGCCTTATACCATTGATTCTTGTTGTGTTGGGGAAGGTACATTTTTCCAATGACGGGCAATTAGCAGCTTGGCCGCACAGCAAATGTAAAGTATAAGTTTATCTGCTTGTTTATCGATCCCTTCAACAGGAGCACATCCTCTTGGATTTTTAATGGAGTGAAACTTGGTCCTTTAAGTCGGTTCACCAAAAGTGAATTAGCCTTCCAGCTTTTTTCATAAAAGCGCTGGTTAGCCCAGTGCAAGGACCTAGCGGTATCTTTGGAAAGAAGATTGTTGAGTTTTCCTCAAGTTTTCAACAAGTTTATATAGACTTTTTGGGTAGGTGTTTGTTTGTGTGAGGATTCCAATGATTGAAACGTAATTTATTGCAATAAGCAGCAAAACTGATTATTTTGCCTCTTATCACAGCCTTGTGAGCCTCCCAGACTACAGGGATGCTTGTATCCGGCTCAGGGGCGGATTGGCAATAGGGCAGTTTCCTGGTAGGCCGGTACCCTGATGAGGCCACACGGAAGCCGCCTCATCAGCACAGCATGTTTTTTTATGTTATCAGATCAGAGCTGCTGCGTCCCAGTCATTGGTCAGTGCAGGTCCTGTACTGCAAAGTCTCTCTCAGTAACATACTTCCCCTGAGAGGCCTCCGCAGTACAGGATCTGAATTGGGCCACTGAGGGAGACACAGCAGCTGCTGAACATTCGGCACCTGAAGGCTGCAGCCATGAGAGAGGACAGGAGAGCTCGTCTTACAGTTGCCAGGGGGCGGTCCCAGCCGTTGCTACAGAGCAACAGGCAACCAATTGCAAGGCTGTCCGTTGCTGAGTGGGGCAGAGGCAGCCTCCTGGTAACTGTAAGAGGATTCCTTCTTTCCTGACTCTGCGGGGCTGCTAACTGCAGGCTCTAACAGGTACAAGTGTGTGTGTGTGTGATTGTGTGTGTGTGATTGTGTGTGTGTGTGTATATATCTGAGTTGCAATGTGTGTATGTGTATGTATGGAGTGTACTGTGCATGTGAGTGTATGTGTTTATGCAGTGCTTTGTGTGTGTGAGTGTATGTGTATATCTAGTTTGCACTGTGTGTATATGTATGCATAGAGTGGACTGTGCATGTGAGTGTATGTGTTTATGCCGTGCTTTGTGTGTGTGAGTGTACTTAGAGCTTTATGTATACACCAGTACTTGGATTCTTGGATTCCCCCAGAACTTTAACTTGAGTAATAGTAGTTTATCACAACAGCATGAAGCAAGGAAGTAAGGTTTCCAAGACCATGGTGGGGTTGGTGGTAGCAGAACACAGAAGAATGAATGGAACAGATAAATGAACAAGCCAAGGAATATATACAGGCACACCCAACAGTGTAACAAATATCCCAATACTAGACATTGACAAACAATTAACACATGTACACAGTTCAAATGGATTACTTATGGAATACCTAATACTATTGTGCAAAGCAATTGGAACATACAGATAGTAACACAAGAATAGGTCTAGGATACACAAACACAAATATAAGTCAGACAAAACAATAATAAATGAGCAGGAAACAAAATGCTGGCACATTGATATAACTGGTAGGGAAGTTAAATCGTGCTTCAGGTACATTCTACCAATTGGGAGGAGACCAGGAAGGAAAGTTGACCTGCAATGATTAAACAGTGTCCTAGCCTGGACAGAACAATGATATTCATACCTAAACAGGATATCAGGCTGCCTAGCAACAGCCGGGATATAAAAGCCCAACTTTCTCTGAATCTGCAGTGTCCTGGCTGCCTAGCAACAACCGGGAAAAGACAGAGTGAGCCACTGCGACAGATCCTAATAGTAGCATAAAATACAGGACAGGGATTTAAATAAATAATTTATATTCATTAAAATATATGAAGTATTATTTAACAGAATATGATTTATTCTAAAGATAATTCACTTGGGACTTAGTATGCACTATCACATTTGATAGCATGCATAATAATAATCTAGTTTTATGGACCTGTATGCGCATGCTTTTTGATAACACTTTGCTTTGTGTCACAATAGTGGCATTCTGGGCCGTATTCACAGATCCGTTTTCACGTGAAGTTGCGTGCGTATTTTTAATTACATTTTAACTGCGCATGTGTAGAATATACGCATGTAAGTGCTTTAGGCACGGACATGTGAATTGCACTTGAGGTGGGTGGGGTTGAAATACGTACCTGAAAAGTTACGTGAAAGAGGATGGAGGGAGGCATTTAATTGAGTCTTTGAGGGCGCGGTTACATAGAATCACACGTACAGCACACATATACGCATACACATATACGCACGTAAGTACACGCGTAAAGTTACAGGTGGTCATGGAGGCATAAGTCTCTGACTACACAGCCGTGAGAGGGAAGTGTCATGGTGTTGGTTTGCTATGTGCGTGCGTATAATTGCGTACTTTTGAACAAACGCGTCTGTGAATACGGCCCTCCATGACTATCTCTCTGGTAAATATGCATACAACATTTATATAAAAAATTTGTCCTTCCAGGTTTTGTGTACAAGCCGATATGCTAACTTTTGCATCTTACACTATTGTCATATGCAACTCAGATAGTTTAAGTGTACTTAAAATTCTTCATTCTTAATATTGAATATAAAACATTAATATGTTGTGCTGAAAAAAAACCACCCTTAAATTTCAACATTAATATGGTATATTTTAAGATTTGTTATAAATACATAAAAAATGCAAGCTGATTTGAAACGCAGGACCCCATAGTATTCTGAGTGTATTAAAATGAACAGTAATTAGTAACTTTTTCCAAGATGTTAGGAATGTATACTAGAAAGTCTGCTTGGCGCCATTCTGGTGATGTAATTGAGAACACTGGATATTTCATTTGTTGAGTGGAGAAAAATCAGTGTGAGACTAATCCTTTTTTTTACGTATTGACCTTGCAAACCATTTTAACAGGTAGTTTGACTGTCAGTGGCATGTCATGGGGAGAATGAATGCTTGGTCTTCTTTATGAAACACAGGCCTAATAAGAGGATGTATTATTTTGCACAATGCATTGAACACAGTTAAGTACACACTAATTGCGAAGAAAGTTCAGCTACATACGTCACTTAGCAGAACAGACTTCATATGTGCTTTGAGTGCCTAAGGAAATATCAAATATCTGGGATATAGATTGGCAGGTTGTCAGATTAACTGTCATATATTTTACTGAGCACATCTCTCAGTGAAGGTGGTAAAGGATTAAATTGTAATCCAAACTTATTTATATAAGGGTCTAAACTGAAATAAATATTTGCAGTGATTACCCTTTAACACCCTTTAGGACATGTATTTTCCCTTACATTCCAATAGATTTATTTGTTTATCATTTATAGTAGTTCTATTCTTTCTTTCGAAGTTATATTTTTTATTGCCGTAATAGGTAATTTGCATACATAGGTGGAAAACAGGCACAGACAAATTGTAAAAACAACTATCAGTTTTCTTAGTGTTAGTGCTTCGTGCATATTTGCCGACTCTCCCATGGGGCCCAATTCAATTAGCCTCACACCTGCAATATTTGCGGTGCGAAGCTAATTGTGTGAATACTTTTTGGGGGATTCTTATGTGCACCTCATAGAGATGCACATAAAAATCGGCTATTGTAATAGATGAGGAAAAAGTACACCGCAAGCTGCATGTGAATCAGGCCCATAATGTCAAGGAGACACCCGAAATTCAGGCATTGTTCCTGGTGTGCCAGGAGAGCAGGCATATCTCCTGCAATGGACCTGAGGCAGGGATTTCATCCAAATCACTGAAGTCCCACCTGCCTTGATGATGAGATTTAATGAAAATCACTGTGCCCCAACCTAATAATGCTGTGATCTATGCTGTATTTGTCATCAAGTCCCATACTGCCGGTTCTCACCTCCTATAGAGATCTCCTGGAAGGGCGAAACTCATAGAACAAAGCAGAAGAACAGACATCATTTTTCAGGAGTTTCTTTAATGTGGGACCGGATACAGATGTATTTTTCAGGTGTTTCTGACACTCCCCTCTTACATGTCTATAACCCTATCTCAATGTCTTTGCACAGATCTACATCTGCACGAAAACAGATTTAGGTGGAAGCGCTGCTCTCCGCCCCCGGACCCTCATTAACATGCCTATCCCCACCTGTCTGGCATGGTTTAGGCATGCGGCATGTGTAAATCTGACCGTGGGAACGCACTAAGCATATGCATGGCAGATTTTACTCATCGTAACTCTGATCTTCGTAACTTGTATATAAATCCGTATGATAGAGTGTGAAATCCCTACGCAAGCTGAATATACGCATTGTGGGCAGACGGAAGCATTTAAATTGTACAGTATTAGCTGGGCTAGGCACAAACAAGGCATTACGTACGCACAGAGATACACAAGGAAGAGTTAAAGTAGGGGTCCGAATCCAGACCTGATAACGTCAGGTCACTTATGCACGCAAGGTGCGTAAGTGGCCTAAATTCACAATAGTAACCCTGGCGTACAAACAATCGTATTAAATTTTTCCCGTTCAAGCTCATTTCATAGGAAATGGGCGTGCTTTCCTTCCGACCCACTAAAGCGGGTGGGGGGAAGCATGTAAAGTGTACAGTGTGGGAGGGGGCTCCCACACTGTAGCGGATCAGCGGTCGTACGGACCACTGATCCGCACGCTGCAGTTAAGGCAGGCTTATGGCAGGGTAAGCTGCCATAAAGCCCATATGTGAGAGGTGAGTGACAGGGGGTGTGCACTCCCCTCTCGCTCGCGTAATTACAGGCACCCGCACGCACGGAAAGCGTCCGGGAGTCTGAATACGGTCCATGGTAACTAATAAAAATAAATAGATAAATACATAGTTAAAGTTCAATTCCAAAGAAATTACTACTATTCATGCGTAAACATTTGACAAAATGGGCCCCCATAAAGTGGGTACATTACAATTTGTTTCTGTTACAGGACATTGTAGGAAGGCATTGCATGGTCCAGCAGATACATAGGCAAAGATAGATGAACCTAAAGGTGGGGGGAGAGAGAGGCAGAGGGGAGGTAAAATTAAAAAAAAAACAGAGAACACACTAACAACATCAAACAAGCACAGCTCAAACATAAGAAAGGCAGTTTTCTTCTAGAGCATTTTTCGTTAAAGTTCCTCCGTTGTCTGTCTAATGAGGAGACAGGAGATATTTTCTAGTAGATCAAGGTAAAGTCGAGTTTCGTTCCAGTGATCTTGGTTCTTGTAGGTATGCCAGTAGAGCCTTCCCTCTTTAGGGTCTGTGATAAAATGGTTTTGCCTCTAAAGTCCACTATCAGTTTAAAGGGGAAATCTCATCTATAACGGATGCCTTGCTCACAAAGGGTCTTTGTTAAGTCTTGTAGGTCTCATTTGTATTATTATAAAGGTCTTGTGGCTTGTTTCTGGTGATTTCCATTACTCGCTTCTTGTCTTTGGAACTGAAAAAGTGGAGTATAATATTCCGAGGTGGATCATTATTGCGTAGTTTCAGTCTGAGCACTCTATGGGCCTGATCCAGACCTACGCTCATGAAATGCTCATGTACATACCGTATTTACGCCGACGTACCTACGATGCACTCCCATAGGAACTCCCCTTGGTCATACCTAGTGTTGGTTTCTTACGTCCAGCAAACCCTACCCTAACTTTTCTGTTCGTAGCTGCAGGCGTCCTTAAGCTCATTGCGTAGTTACAATGCTTAGCACGCCCATACTGTACGATTTAAATGCCTCACCCTGCTCTTGGTGCGTATTTACGGATTTCCTATGGCAGGCATGCCCCCTCGAGCACGAAGCTGTTACGCTCAAGGCCCATACGCTCTGATTTTCTGAGCATAACATCTGCCCCGCACATGCGCCATAAGTACAAATACCCGTTTTTTACGGTTAGGTCCATCGTAAAAACGCACATGAGTGTAGGTCTGGATCAGGCCCTATGAACTCTTTTAATCTGGATTGGTTTGAGAATGGAGGTGGGGAGCAAAGATGAAAAAATATCTTGGAGGTAAGTCTCTAACGCTTTTTAGTTATAGACTCTAACTAGAGGTTACGAATTCTGATGTTATTGTGTCTTTCCCAGATTATTATTTTTATAGAAATCTTTATTTTTATTGCGCAATTCTTCTCGTTCTCTGCTAATATGATCAAAAATTGGAATTCTTGACCAGGTTAGTTTGTGGGATTGGAATTGAGCTTCCATTTGTGATTGGAAATTGAGGATGTCATCTTTAGTTGCTGGTAGGGGGTCTGAGATCTCTGTTTCTTCATCTTGTGTGGGAAATGAGGGCGGGTTATCTCTTCTTCCTACTTGAGTGTCTTGTTTTGTGAAATGATGAGTGATGTCTGAGGATTAACTCTTTTTTGCCCTGGACTGTACATGTTACATCGTGGCAAAGTGGTGAAAAAGGACTAGTATTAGAAGATAGGTAAAAATAACCAAAAAAATGGTTCTGCCAGTTAAAAAAAAATGCCCGGGTTGAGTGTTATTGATTACTCTTGGAGCATAGAGATGTGAAAAGCTCTTATACAAGATGTCAGCAGAGGATGAGCCCAAGGACCCTAGTGTCCTTGGGCCAGATTTAGAGCTCCGGTTACAATGCAATTGAGGCCGGAGATCTGCGAAAAGTGCTACTGCACATGTGCAGTAATTTTGGAACGTAATCTACGTTACTTCTTGCAATGTAGATTGCGTACACGCGGTCTTTAAAACCGCTTGTATGCAATCTACGTTGCAAGAAGTTGCCTGCTGTTAGTATCCTGAGTTCGCTTGTTTCTGGACCAGCGCTGAGCTCAGTGAGTGACAGTTTGCTCTGAACGCACATCGTGAGTCGTCATGTCGGATCCTGTCATCAAACCTTCTGCGTTTCAGATCAAGCAGCTTAGTGAGGTTGTAGAAAAACAGGCACAGGAGCAGAGCCAAATTGTGCAAGTCCTCCAGCAGTTATCTGGTTGCATAGACGCCATTGCAGCTGCTGTTACCAGTCCTCCGGCTTCCCAGCCTACACCTGCAGTTGTTCAACCGGTCGCAGTACTGGCGTCCTTATAGTCCATCGAGCATGCTTCCAAGTTTACCACCTCAGTATGCACAGTTATCTAGGGCCTGATTCAGAGATACGATTTCCACGGCACTTAGGAGCGTATATTTAAGATCTTATAAAATTCGCATTACTGCGCATGCGTAGTAATAGTGCAATGCCGTCTACGTAGCGGTTAGGAGCGTAAATTCGCTAAGAGCGTAAGTTTGAATCGCACGCAAGCACTTAAGATCTTAAGTGCTGCGAATCTTTAAGATCTTAAGGATTTGCATGGAAATGGGCGGGGGGAGGCAGGGAAATGAGGGAAAGTGGGCGCGGGCTGACACTTAGGATCTTAAATGAACGCTACCACGTCCCTTAAGATCCCAAATGACAGCGTAGAGTTAGGGCTAGTCAATGGTGGTCTAAGTTTAAGATCCACCGCTGTTTGCAAGGGGAGTGACTCTTTATGCAGTGGGCTGGAACCTGCTAAGATCTTAACATTAGATGCGTATATTTGCGATCTTTTCGCAATCGCATCTCTGAATCAGCCCCCTAATGTGTTCTGCAAACGCAAGGCTGAAACCTTGCCACCTCATCGTATGTGGGACTGTCCCATTGATCTTTTGCCCGGCAAAACACCTCCACGCACCTACTCCTTGTCAGTACCCAAAACCAAGGCTATGTCTGACTACATTAAAGAAAACCTGGCACGTGGCTTCATTCGGAAGTCCTCATCTCCTGCCGGTGCAGGTTTCTTTTTCGTTAAAAAGAAATCTGGAGAGTTGCGCCCCTGCATCGACTACCGGGATCTTAATGAATTCACCATTAAAAATCGCTATCCCTTACCGTTGATCTCTGAACTTTTTTATCGTTTCAAGGGGGTTACTGTGTACACTAAGCTGGACCTGCGTGGGGCTTACAATCTCATCAGGATTCGAGAGGGTGATGAGTGGAAGACCGCATTTAACACAAGGGACGGACTCTATGAGTATCTCATCATGCCTTTCGGACTATGTAATGCTCCCGCAGTGTTTCAGAGCTTCATGAATGAGATCTTCCAGGACATCCTCTACATGTATATGGTAGTCTATTTGGATGATATCCTCATTTTCTCTCTTAACTTAGAAACCCACAGGACTCCGAAGTGCTATCCCGTCTCAGGTAGAACGGTCTCTACGCTAAGCTGGAGAAGTGAACAGTCCCAGATGCCCTTCTTGGGTTACATCATCTCCAGTACAGGCCTACAGATGGACCCTGACAAACTAAAGTCCGTCCTGGAGTAGCTCCAAACTGAAGGTCTTAAGCCTACCCAGCGCTTCTTGGGCTTTGCGAAGTACTACCGTCAGTTCATCAGGAATTACTCCCTGGTAGTGGCTCCCATCGTGGCACTTACTAAACAGAATGCTAAGACCTCAGTCTGGCCCTCTGAGGCAATAAAGGCTTTTGACATCTTAAAGAAGGCTTTCGCCTCAGCTCCTATCCTAAACCATCCGGATACCTCCAAGCCCTTTCTTTCTTTAAGTAGATGCCTCCTCTTACGGTGCAGGTGTGGAACTCTGCCTGCAAGCTTCTGCCTTGTAAGTTTTTCTCTAGGAAGTTTTCCCCGGTGTAGAAGAACTACGGCATCGGAGATAAGGAGCTATTGGCAATCAAGTGGGCCCTGAAGTAATGGAGGTATCTCCTGGAGGGTGCCATTCATCCGGTCACGGTATACAATGACCACAAGAACTTACTGTGCCTTAAGATGGCTCAGTGTCTAAATGACAGACAGGCACGTTGGTCCTTCTTCATTGCCAGATTCCAGTTGGTGTTCACCTATTTTCCTGGAGCACAGAACAAAAAGGCAGATACCCTCTCTTGTGCCTTCTCCCCATCTGAAGCAGGGGATCAACAGCATGAAAGACCTATTTTGGACCCCAAATCTGTCATCCTAGCCCACTCTAACCTGAACCCTCCCTGGAAAGACTTTTGTGGCAGAAAATCTGAGGTTGAGACTCCTTCAATGGGCTCACTGCACCCGTTTCTCTGGGCATACCGGAGTCAAGAAAACTTTGGAGTTCCGGTCCCGTTCCTATTGGTGGCCTTCTCTTCGAAAAGATGTGTAGGAATTTGTTTCTTCCTGCACCATTTGTGCATCGTCCAAGACTCCTCGAATTAAGTCTGCCGGTCCGCCCATGCCACTCCCGAATCCTATCTGCCATAGTCCCACATCGCTATGGACTTCATCACAGATCTCCCACTGCCTAAGGGTTGTAATACCATCTGGACCGTGGTGGACCGCTTCTCTCGAGCTGCTCACTTCATACCATTAAAGGGTCTACACTCAGCTTCTGCATGAGCTGAGTGAAGATCTCAAAGAGATCTTCCACCTTCATGGTTGTCCCTCAGAAATCATGTCAGACCGTGGCACCCAATTTGTTTCAAATTTCTGGAGGGCTTTCTGCCAGGCCATTGGTGTGAAGTTAAATTTCCCTTCAGCATACCATCCCCAATCTATTGAACTCATAGAGCGTACCAACCAAGAGCTCGAGAAGTTTTTGAGAACTTGCATCTCTGCCAATCAAGATGACTGGGTAGACTTGCCTCCCTGGGCAGAGTTGCACATAACAATGCTAGTCCTCTTCCTTTTCCCCATTCTTTGTAATGTATGGGCGGCATCCTAAAACCCCCACTTTAAAGGACGTTCCGC